>OY970828.1:34541703-34559203 GCA_963853835.1 Calendula officinalis
AGTGAATTACGCGGAAAGTTTCTATGGTATATCATTTATTATAGCATTAATTCTTTAACTTTGTTTATTACATTGCATGTTTCTGGTGTATGTACTTTGTTACACTGGTGAACCCTACAGTCATTAAACCTTTTTAAATGATAAAACTACCCTTTTAGCCTTTTGCAATAAAATGAAGATAAAACACCGTAAATGTAATACGTGATAAACCCCATCACAGAAACCATCTGTGAAATTTTCTCTATTAATTGATTTATTTTCATTAACCATATTCTTCTATCACATTCATAAAAATGCCCTCGCATGTTTTGCGCATAGAGAGACTTAACAGAAAAATGTAACATCGTTTAGCCTAAAGGATTGCGGGTGCAAAATAGTTCCAAAATAAGAACTATCCGTGTCATTTTTGAAACTAAATGAGCAAAATTATAATATGGTACAAACCTAAAGGACCATTGGTGTAATTTACTCTAAAAAATAATTCCTCCACCCACAAAAAAATACTCATTTCTCTCTAAATTTTTGTCCAGCAAGAAAATTCTCATCTTTTAAATTTAATGGGTCCAGTTAATAAATAATATTATTACCAAATGTCTTACCACTAACTATCTCATAAAAACACTTTATCTCTCTTATCTAATTTTATATTTTAATTAAAATTATTATCAAAGATCTTAGTCACCTTAGTACTAACTATTTCCAAAAACCTTGTGCCAAAGATATATGAGAATTTTTTTGTGTGACGGAAGGAGTATCTAACCGAGGCTTCTTACTTTAGTTATTTAAACAGAAATATTTTTTCATTTGTTATGCTAAAGGTTTTTAAACAAATATATCTAATTGAGAAGTATGTTCTTTTCCGTGAATTAACTCCTTTAATTTGATTTTGATATATCAACTTGGTTTATTTTTCATATTGAGGAACAAAAAGTTCAACTGTCCAACTCGTATATAAGACGTACATAGTGAGAAAGACACGTAAAAATGTGTTAACTTCTATGGGAATTAATTTTTCGGTCAAGGTATCGCAAGCCAAACGTACGGAAGATAAATGATTTTAATGCTTACTTTTTGTGTGTATTTTATGTTGCTACTCATCACAAGATAATATGTGTAGCCCATTAATTATGTTTCTTCATACTATCCATTGATTTTGACACTTGTTTTAATCAAGTGACTAGACACATAAATATACATAAATAGTAAGTACCAATTTTATTTCTCTATGAAAAAACCCCTTTGTGAGTTTGGTGTACCTGTCTAGTGTTGGTGTACAATAGGGGTTAGTTGTTGTAATCTTGATTGAAATATGCCTTGTTATCACGAAATTCTAACTATAATTAAGATAATCCATAAGAATCAAACTAAAAATTTAGGCACAACTTCTATATCACTTTTTCATAACTTTTTATAAGAGAATCCATATCCAAATTGTAAGTTAAAGTGTATGTGTTTTTTGTATCCACATAACATTATTTGTGTTATATATATAAAGGAATCAAGATAATTCCAAAAAGTTATGAACAATTTCATTAAATTACGAGTAGTTATAAATACTTTTCAGCAGTTAAAAAGTTGCAATTGGTCGCTACTCGCTACACCTAGTCATTTTTGCCATATACATTCCTTGTGTAAAATACACTTACCCTCTGTAAAATACACTTACCCTCTGTTTTGAATATAATGTCAAATTTTTACACTTACCCTTGTGTAAAATACACTTACCCTCCTTTACAAATGTTTATGTTTTATTTTCTAACTTGTATTAGAACCAATGTAAAAATTCATGGGATGGTTTGATGACGCTATGGCTATGCATTAACTCCGACTCAATTTATGCTCTTCTTGATTAGGAAGCTTCCTTCTCTTGGGAGGAACCATACTTTCTCTATGGGATTCTCACTTTGTTTTATAAAGGAACTTATAAAAAGAAGAGATTGTTGTCCATAAATTATTTGCCCTATATATTACATACTAGCTTCATAACCCGCCCGAATGGGCGGGTATGCTTCAAAATTTATTATGTGAGAAAATATCAATACATCTTAATAATGTTAAAAATGACATAATAATGGTGTACATAAAGAAATGTTACATAAAATTCGATACATGAAGAAATGTTACATAAAATTTACAAACGAAATAAGACTTCTTTGTAAACGACATTTGCTGTTGAATTAGTGTAATTCCCATCTGTGTCACAACGAATGATCTTCAATCCGTTCTTGTTCTTAACTCGTGATACAGCCACATAAAGCTAGCCATGTGAGAATACCGGTTTTTGCAGAAACAAACCAACCTGAGACAACGTCTGGCCTTGACTTTTATTAATGGTCATAGCAAAGCATACCTGAACAGGGAATTGCCTCCGGTTCAATTTGAAAGGCATCTTGTTGTCGGAAGGACTTATGACCATTCGAGGGATAGCGCAAATTGTACCCACCTTGCCGCCGGATATGATTTTACCCTCGATTATATTTACCCCCATCCGTAATATCTGCAGTCTGGTTCCGTTGCACAATTCAGCTTTCTGATCAATATTCCGCATACACATTACCGGAGCACCAATCTTTAACTTCAAGATATGCTGGGGGACACCTGACATTTTTATGCTATTCAAGAAGTCAGTGGTGTAAAGATCAAGGTTAAACATCGTATCATCTTTTTACTAACTCTGATTTAATACTTTTTTATATATAAAATTTTTAATATATAAAATTTTTAATACGTTAAAACTTTTTTACTAACTCTGATTTAAATGCAACAATAGCTGGATGACTCTGATCAATAATTATCTTTGTTCCGAACAAAGCGTTATGGACCGCAGGTGCCCCTGCATTAAGTGTGTAGTGTGCGAAAAATTTAAAATTAATAAATGGTACATTTTATTAGTTTCGGTTAAAAACAATAAATTTCTCTAAACATGTAATTGCATAAAGTGTGAGTATTTTTATTTATAACCTATTTAAATAACATAATCTTAATTTTAGTATTTAAAATGTAAAATAGTAAAAACTGTTTGACAGATTGACTTTTAGTAGTTATACTTTTTATGTATAATTTGTCATTTAGAAATAAAATTAAAATCGTCAAACAGTCAACAAAACAGTCAAACTGTTTGTCTTTAAAAGTCAAACAGTCAAATTCGTTGCTTTTAAATAGGAATAAATAAGGGTTATGGGGTTCGTTCTTACAGTGGGAATGCCAAATTGAAATACATCTCCCACGAACAGTTATGTTTCGTAACCCTGCATCTATTTGACCAATTGGTGTATTGGTTTTCTGTTTCGTGTTTTCTGAAATAAACATGTAGACGTTAGTAATTGTATATAATAAACAAAGTAAAAGGCATGTATTGTTAAATACCTTGGTCTGTTCCGATATTAACTGGATTCTGGTTTGTGTTTTCAGCGGTACGAAATCTTCGTGAACCTAGAGATATTCCTGAACTTGCCAAAGGTCTCAATTTGCTACCGGCAAAATTTGGTGTTTTTGGGTAATTCATCTTCCCTTTTCCCTTGTCATTGTTCGGATTCATCCTGCACAGTTAATAAGTAATATGTTCATCTTTTATTGCATTAAAGAAAAAACAGTTAGGTAATTACAGTGAAACTGTCCATACATAAGGATGAAAATGGTTAAGATTATGAACTGCTAATAAAAAGGTAATTACGTTACTTAAAATCTAATATCACGTTAAATTGAAAAAACAGTTGACTTGTTTTAAGGTAAAAAAAACATTTTATTGCCATGTATTTAAACTTTAAATACTTAAAGTGTTTCCAATAAATACAGTTCATAATTTCTAGATTTAAAGGGTTAAACAATGAATAAACTCAATTTTATTGAGTCAAAGCCAATAGGAGGACAGTTCAAATTAAACGGGTGGACATAACAATGAATTACATTCATTAAAAACTAATATCACGTGAAATTTTCAAAACAGTTGACTTCTATTAAGGTCAAACTGATTTTATTGCCATGTATTTAAACATTTATATTAATAGTAATGAAATTTAAAAACAGTTTGCACCGGTTGAATTTTCTGCATCAAAAAGTTTGACTTATTATAGTAAAATTGTTTGACTTTAAATAGTCAAATTTTTTCCATTAAATGCAGTTCGTAAATATGAAAATAAAGGTTGAACAATGAATCAAATCAATTTTATCGAGTCAAAGCATATTGGACAGTTGAGCAAAATGGTTGAGCAATTCTTGAATTACTGTTATTAAAAACTAATATCGCGTGAAATTGAAAAACAAAAAACTGTTGGAAATACCTTGACTATGCAAATCACACATGGTTTGACTTTAATTAGTCAAACCTTTTGACTTTAAAAAGTCAAAGAGTTGAGCAAAAACTAACATCAGGTGAAACTGAAAAAACAGTTGACTTCTTTTAAGGTCAAAATGATTTTATTGCCATGTATAAATCTGCATTTATATTAATCGTAATGAAATTTTAAAAACTTTTTTGCTCAACTGTTTGACTTTTTAAAGTCAAACAGATTGACTAATTAAAGTCAAAGACCTTGACTTTACATAGTCAAGGTATTTCAAATAAATGCAATTCCTAGTTTTGAAAATAAATGTTAAACAATGAATAAAATCAATTTTATTGAAACTGTCTAAGCATATAGAAGGGCAGTTTATCAAAACTGTGGATATATCATGGAATTATATTCATCAAAAACTAAGCATGACAATTGATGCTTGAATGAGAATATTCAGATTTTTCCATTGACAGTTTGACTATTTAAAGTCAAAGTTATTTTTCCATTGACAGTTTGATTACTATGTTGGCGAGACCGAATTAAAAGTAATGTTTTTACACAACCGATTGATTAGCTAATAAAGTAAAAAAGACGACAGTATCAATTGTTACGAAAATAAATCTGAATATTCATGCAGGAAATTTCTTCTTAAATATATATGAAGTACGAATTATAGGGAGTATTTTAGAGGTCGGAATATAGATACCTTTCATTTGAGAATACTGTTTGTCTTTCAGTCCTATATGTTTCCTGCAAGATAGTACAATTGATATTAAGAGTGACGTAAATTAAATTAATATCCTCTGTTCGAAGAGTTCTTGATTTTATGAAATAACTATAGTTTCATACCGTTTAACGTAAATGCAGTTATATTAATGGGGTAGACATATGAGGAAACAGAATGAATCAAGCTTAAGGAATAAGACTCATAAAAAACGAAGTTTTCATAGAAAAGTTGGACAGTTACCTTCGAGGATTGGCAACAGATTCGTGATGCAGGTGGTTCAAAATTGTAAGTCCTTTGCAAATTCACGTTCTCCTTTTTATATAGCGGTGGATAGTTATTATGCAACCGAAAATTGTGGAATAGATTAGGTAATTATAATAAAATTTTACAAATTAAAAATTGTGAATGATTTTAAAACAAAATCTTTTAAATAATTGAAAAGGATAGTTGCGTTTTGAATTCAAAACATACCATAATTTGAAAAGGATAAATGATATATTGTTAATTCCGGTCAAAACATACCATAGTTTTGAATGTACAGAATAAAATCCGAAATTCTGTTTCGGTTTTCCAGACTGTTTTGTCAAAGCCCCTTGATATTGTTTACGTGAAATCCGGAACTTACTTAGCTTAAAATTCGAGCATGTGCATTGTTAACCGAATTGTGAGGAAAACCGATTGACCAATCCTGGAATTACACCTGGATTAAAGCACCAATCAGAATCATGCAAAGTGATGATGTGTCAAAACGAAATGGGGTCTACGTGCATATATAGGGGAAGATATTCAAAACAAGACATTCTTCTATTATTTTGAAATTATATTGCTCCCTTCATCCCAATTTTATTATCCACGTTTCCTTTTTTATATGTTCCAAAATTATTGTCAGCTTAAAAATTCATCAAATCAGAAAATAATTAGGTGGAAAATATAAAATTATACTGGTTGCATAGTGTAATAAATACACTATTTAAACTGTGTAGATCCTGTTATGAACAATAATTTTAGGATGAGTGAATACTATTTTAGTTCATCTTGTGATTTAGACACGGATGGGTAGAGGTGCACAAATCGTTTTTTTTGGAGAACCGGTTCGGTTTAAAAATCGGATCGGATTTGGTCAACAAAAGTCAAAACCGGTTTTTGGAAAACCGGTTCGGTTTTAAACCGGTTTTTGGTTAGTAAGGGGAACCGGTTTAAACCGGTTTTTTCGGTTTTTTAACCGGTTTTAAGGATCGGTTTTCTAAAAACCGGTTTTTAAACTGGTTTTCAAACCGGTTCCTCCACAAAACATCAAACCGGTTCCAAACCGGCGGTTTAAAACCGAACCGGTCTGACAAGGCATAAACCGGTTTCAAACCGGTTTTAAAACCGGATCGGATTTTAAACCGGTTTTTTTGTGCACCTCTACGGATGGGTATTATTTCGAATGGGCCGATAATAGTTCAGGGTTTACAAATCACGACATGGGTCATTGGGTCTTTGCCAAGCTACTAAAGTCAAATTGCTTTAAAGAAGAGTCAACGACTGTGTCTACATTCATTTGTGTGAATTTAAAGAAGTAAAATTTGCATTTTCCCCATGTAAAAATGGAATTTGATCGAGCGTTTCCAAACATATCTTTTTTGGTTTAACTAAAATAATCCTCAATGAAAAACTTGTTATTTAGAGCATCCAGTTGGAAATTTTAGTTTTGAAATTGAAAATATTAGTCATAACTTTTTAATATAATTTTGAAAACTGCCATCAAATTTTCACTCTTTTATCAATTTCGTGGTTATGTTCATACGTTACTTTTAGCTTTCTGACAACATGTATCTCATCTATAATTATCCAGTTTTGTCAAATCGATATTATATCATTACTAGGTTATAACCCGTGAAATTCACGGGGTGATCAGTAATTTTATTGAACATAATTTTATGTAGTATAAAAATATAAATATATATATATATATATATATAAATATATATATATATATATATATATATATATATATATATATATATATATATATATATATATATATATATATATATTTATATATATATATATATATTTACATATATATATATATATATATATATATATATATATATATATAAATATATATATAAATATATATATATATATATATATATATATATATATATATATATATATTGTATTTATCAATATTTAAAATTCAATATTTAAAATATTTTTTCATGCATGAGAATGTTTTACTTATCAACTAACCGAGATGTTATTAACTTACCGTTTCGAAAGATAAGAGAAACGGGAACCTATGTAATACTTCTATATCACAATAAGTAATACACTTTCCTTTTAAAGGTCTTTCAAAATAAGTGATATACTTTAAAATTTACCTTATTTGGTAAAAAAAATGGACTACATCCTCCACTAATTATCCACTATAATATAGTGAGATTACCCTTTTACCCTTACTTTTAATTTTAAATATCATTAATATCATTTTTTTTTCAAAAAGAGTGGGACCCATTATCTACTAACTAATAACTATCAACTTAAAAATATCTTACCATTTATTTTAATTTTTTGCCTCAAAATCAATGAGACTCTATATATATCACTTATTATGATACAGATTTTTTTTTTACAAATGACTGGAACCTATATATGCGTACCATAAAAAATTGGAATGACTACAAACATAAGTTAATAAACGACTACAAGCTGCTTTCCATAAAAGATGTACCATAAAAAGAAGCTGCTTTCCATTAAAAAAATAATTAATTATACAAAGTTAAATTGTTGCAAATGAAAGGAAACATATGAATATTTTACTAATTCTTACCTTGAAAAGCCAATGAGGACTTTATGCACATAATATAAGTCCATTAAGAAAGCAAGCAAGGCTGCTGGAACTATATATACCCAGTAACACACACGCCACCTAATAAATTATGTGATAATTAAAAGATAGTGTAAATGAGAATTTATATTTAATGATAAATAGTATTGAAATAAATTCCACACATATTTTTGGATTTTAGCAAGTTCAACATATACATATCTGTAAAACCCGGGTTTTCTTAAAGATATTCATGTAAGTATTATAGAATTACTCTGCAAGAAAGTAAATTATAAAACCAAAAATTATTATTAATTTCACTAATTCTTACCTTAACTGTAGTAATGCCAGCAAAATCATTTAACAATATATATCAACCACTGCTTCTACGGTCAACTAAAATGTTACCAACTTACCGTTTGAAAAAGCAATGGCTACATAAGGAAACCTCTTTCTCTTGACGTCTACATGGCTTCTATCGTCATCAAAATACCATAAATCCATTTTATGACCTATAATCTTCAGAATACCATACATTGATCGATGCATTTTGTAAGCTTATGGACAAACAATGCCAATTGTTCAACCCAATAGCTCTATAGGGTCGTGCATTTCTTCAACCTAATGGGTCGGTTCGGGTCAACCCAATGACCCAACATATATCTACTAATATTTCAATTGATAACAAAAAATAAGTATTTTATTGATAATAAAATAAAAGAAGATCAATTACAGGATTAATAATTAAATTTAACGGACCAATTAATAATTAGCTATTCTGGACAATTGTTGCTTCAGAAAAAGTAATGTTCGGAAGTAATGTATTTTCGTGCAGCTTAGTGTTCAAAACTCTAGAAAATTTTGTGTGCAAAACTACAAAATGTTCAAAAATGCTGCAATGTTCAAAACTGCAGAAAACTTTGTGCAATTTCGTGCTCAAAACTGCAGTTTAGTCAAGCATACACAGATCTTATATTTCACTAATTAGAGTACACCAGAATGAATGTATTAATACAAAAATAAATCTATAATTATAATAAAGCAAAGCCTTCTAAAAGCCACGTGGACCTCTTAATAAGACAGAGAGACAGGTGTCATCATTTCATAAATACACAGCTTTTTATTTTTATCTATTCTCAGAGATTCTTCTCAAAACTGCTGTGCAGGCAACGATGCTTATTTCAGCTTGGAAAAACTGAAAAAATAGGAAACCACCTTTTTTAGGAGATCATGGCTAAATCTTCAGAGATCATGGCTAAAGACGATGTCTACTTCGAATTTGAAAGTCTAGGGCAACGAATTTTGTGGCATTCTTCTTCTCCTTCTTCATCTTCTCATTAATTTTAGTATTTGCCCCAATTATCATTCATTAGTTCGTTCTTCATGATTTTAGGTTTTATGCTCAACTTTTCGAGGATGATTATGATTTTTCTGAATTCCTCATTTACTTAACAGATTAAAAAAATTACAGCTCGGAGGGACTAAGTATTGCCGGTTATTTTCACGCTAATGAGCAATTCGATGATCGAGTGGTACCGTTTCGAGAGATATTGTCGAGCACATTTATCGCTATTTCCCCAAGATGCGATACTGTTGGTACGTGTTATTGATCACCGATTATGCATGATAACCAGGTGTATTTCTTCCACTCCCTTCTATGATATATATAATTTTTGGACCTTTACCTAGGAATGCAAGTAATTTCAATGCTATTACACAGAAGTGCGGTGGCATTTATTTTAAAATATATGAACTTCAATTGCAAGGTTAGTACTTTGATTGCGTTTAATATCATGTTTTTATTTACCTGACATGAAGTTTAGTGTTGTTGACGATATAAAGTTTGAAGTTTTTTTTTTGTAGATTGATGCAATTAACCCATGGAATTCCAACTGTTTGTTTTAGTGCCTCAAAGAAATAGATTTTAATCCGATTTGTGTTTGTTACTCTGTTTCTGGAGCAGTGGTTTGGTCAAGTTTCAGCATTTCAGGATGACGTAATCACACAAAATGGTAAATCCCTATCACTCTATATGGTAAATCCCATAAATATTGTTCTATTTAATAATGGGTATTTATTGTTTGTTTTGACCCACTTGGATTAATTAATTTCGCTTAAAGTCTTAAACACATGATGATGATTCGCCATCTTCATTCATGTGTGTCTATAAATTGTTCAATCAAATGCTTGAAAGTAATTATACCCACTATCTTCTTCATTAATAACTAATTTATTGAACAGTTCAAGAACATGTATCCATTTCCAAATTACATTTTCTAAAAATTAAATTATAAAATTCCATATTCATCAAGTTTTTTTTGTTACATACTGAATTACTGACAATACAGGATTACAGGTGTTTGATTCTCATTAGATGAATTTTTTTAATGTTTTTTGTTTGCTGGATTAGAACATTTTCTTGCAGTCTATCTGGGTAACACTTGGCAAAAGGGACCACAAATGCAAGGTATTTCAGTTTTTATGCATAATACTATTTTTCTTAATAATTTTTATTTTTTCTAGGGTAATATGTCTGTTCATAACAGTATGGATGCACAAGCAGCTGCAAGTCTGCAACATTATGTTATGATTATGATGAAGATCCTAAGCGGGTAACATTCTCTAATTTATTAAAAATAACCCATATTGACCCGAACCTGTAAGCTGATCAATTTTTAACCTCTATAATCATATTCAATACGTTTATTGTATATGATATTTAAAAAGATATGGAGAAATTTAGGTGGGCAGGTCAACCCAACCTGTTTAATTTTTTTGCTGAGCTTTATGATGTTGACTATAGGAGGTAATTAATTTATTTTAAAGATTATGCATGTTTTTAATTGTTTTAATCTTTAATATGGTGACGCATGCTATTCTGAGTTTTATTACGATGCAATTCCAGCTTTGTACGGTCTTCTTCACATTTTCTTTGGGCACAAGAACATCTTCAAGTAACATTTCTTAATTCTTAAGCTTTGATTTTGATATTCAGGTTTTATTTCCTTATGACTTCCATGGTTAAAGTGTAGGTTTTTTTGTATTGGTTCAATCTTTATAACTGCTTCGCTTCCTACATTTGATTAGGTACGGTTTTCTTGCCGACGATATAAAGTTTGAAGTTTTTTTTTTGTGTAGATTGATGCAATTAACCCATTGAATTCCAACTGTTTTCTTGCTTTTAAATAACTATTTATTTCTGATTTTTAGAGCTTTGTTAGATGCTATAAATTTGTTACCAACACTTCATATTTTTCAAAAGGAAGTGATGTTGAGATAGAGCTAGAGCATGTAATTTGACTTTGTTTAAAGCATTTGACCCGTCCCCCCTTATAGTTAATTTTTAGTTTGACCCAATATTGGGGTCTAACCCTTTTAGTTAATTTCTATTTTGCCACCTTTGATAATGGATGCTATTATTCTTAAATGAGTAAAATTAATAAAAAATGTTGGACCAGGTTTCATGAAGTTAAATGACATTGCCCATTATTAAAAGGGATGCAAATTTGATGGCCCTAATTTGTTTATCTCTGTATGTAATTTGTAGATGACAATTTAATTCACGGACCATAAATAATTTGCAATATTTGATAGGCCAATTTTCTTATGAAAAATCACAAGTTGTACATGTACAAAAATTAATTTATGTACAAAAATTGCAAGTGCGTAATGTATGCAAGGGGACAATTTAATGAATAATGCATCTATATATTTCATAAATGGTGCAGCTCTATGACGAAGAAGATGATGCAGCCAGCAGGTTAGCTGCCCCAAAACCTAACATAGTAACATGTGTATGATGAGATGCATAACAAGTGTTTGATAAAATGCTTCAATGAAAATTTTATACACAAAGTTGTGAAAACACCCAAAATTTTGATGATTGGGAACAAGTTTAAACCAGGAAGTCAAACTATGTGCCACTTGTGCAGAAGCTGAGGGGTCAGAAATAGTTGCAGTTTGAGATAATAAAGGGCTAGAATTTTGAACTATGTATATCATAGATGATAATGCAGTTGACGGCTATACACGAAGGTTTATTGATATCTTGAAAGGCCCAACTGAAAAAAGAAATGTATTTGAGGTATGTCGATGCTCAATACCATATTACAATTTTTTCTATGATCTCTTTATTGTACTGATTCATCTGCATTGACTTCGAAAAATAATTAAAATGTGGTTTTTATTATATTTTCTGTGGTATAATTTGTATATTTTGCTTGTAGGTATTTGACAAGATGCTTAGTTTTTATCATGGTAATATGAAGATAAAAAAGAAGACTTAAAACTCTAAATATGTTTTCATCACATCCATATGTTAGATTGCTTAATGTGGCTGTAAGTTAACTATGACAATTTTCATACAAATATTTGACATCATAGCTGATTTATTTACCGTAAATTTAGTAATGTTTTATTTGTTTTTTTGTATATTTTCATCAAGTCATTTTAGTCATCATATAATTAACAATTAATTGAGGTATTTTATTTTAATTATACGAAACTTAAAAAATGACAACCCGTGATTTTTCACGGGCTTTAAGCTAGTAAATAAGATCCATAAAATAAAAACAAAATACTTACGCAAATAAGCAACCCGAACTTTTGTGCCTTTCTTGTCTTATTGCAACCTCCTTCCTCTTTTGCAGTTGTAGCACGACATTGATTGCGGTGTCAAAAATTAACTTTGACATTCTAAATATCTAATATTAAACATGTAATTGGAAAAATGAAATAAGGAAAAAAAATCGGTGTCTAATGGTTATCATTTTTACTACCTATTTAAGCTTTTGAGCTACCAACATCTCAAATTCTCAAACCAATTCGGGTTTGACTTTTATGAGTCAAATCTAGATAAATAAGATAAAACACTCATATACAAGTTATACTTTTTAGCCAAACTTTTCATCAAACACCTTACGTGCATAAGAACTTATAAAATAAAAATAGTTGATATCACAACCCATTGAGTATGTTAATACGCAGAATCAAAGTTCAAAATAGTTAATGTGAAATATGGAATAGCAACCGACAGAAAAATCTGCTTGTGTGAGACAGCCAAAAGGGCCAAATCAGACTACACTTTAGGCAATTGACTAACGTGCCATTATGATTGCTTAATCATTTGCTCCAAGTTCAACCTACAGACTGAAACAATAAAGATCGTAGAAAATATATAAATATGCTATAATTATGCTAAAAATGAGGTTGCTCATTGTTTTAAACTTTTTAACAAAATTAAAAAATAAAAAGATTTATATGTCAGAATAAAATTACATACTAATTACAATTTTAAATAGATTTACATATTGGTAATTTGAATTTTAGTCAATTTAAGCACACCAACATGCATTTAAGTTGACTTTTAAGTCATTTTGACTTTTAATGCCATCAAATTACCAATACAATTAGCCAATAAGTTGACTTTTAAGTCAATTTGATCAATATGTTGCTGCTTAGTAATCATCAAAATTGGTTTGATTTCCATACGCTTAGCCTCTAATATGATTCAAACTATACCTGTTAGAAGGGAGTTTTTCGAGTATTGAAGGTGCTGGGTGCTCCTATTCACAGACTGAAATTGTTACGAGGTGACTGAATTTTTAAGAAGATGAAGAGGTAATCACGTGTAAATCGATTTTGGTAATATGTAATTGTAACCAACATATTAATATGTATATTGGTAATATCCATAATTTTGGTAATACGTGTATAATTAATTGTGTAAATCCTCCTGCATATTACGGTAAGTTTGAATGTAATTACCATAATAGTATAATACCATAATTACCTAATAATTTGAATTTATACCTATTATGTCATAATTAGCGTAATTATTGATGGCTTGCCAGAATATGCATTCACATCCTCTAATGAAATTAAGGCCAGAAATGAGCGGGAAAAAAATTTCGGTATCCAATAGAAAGCTGCCACGTGGAATGTTGTGGTCTAAAAATGTGCCACGTGGCACCCTAATGCTTCTTTTATTATATTTAATAGATTTTCTCAACTAACAAAAAACTGACAAGTTAATGTTTAAAATATCTTTTCTTTCCTTTTGAGTTTTAGCAAATCACCACCGCATCTCATTTTTTAACTTAGTACACAGTACATATCTTAATATTTAAATAGATCTAAAAAACATTATAAGAACAAAATAAAATAGATAAAAAAGAAATTATTTTCCTAATAGTATAAAATGACTATTAAAAAAAATATCACTCTCTTTCTTCATTTTTCACCTCTCTTTCTCTCTATCTCTCTATCTCTCTATCACCCATTACCCTATATATACAATCATTATAAAAATTTACTGTTCATTATAGATATAAAATGGTGTTCCGTTTTCATCATTGAGAATTATAGGTCTTCCGTACTTCCGTTTCATCATTATAGATAAAAATTTACTTACAATTCACATGGCATTACAACCGTCAAACATTAGATGGCAAAATATTAAAATTTCTCCCAAATTAAGTCCTTCATTCTTTAAGAAGTTGACATTACAATCCCTCCACTTAAATATACATAATATAAACAATGAAAGTTAACGCATGTTTTTTTAAAATTTGGTATTACTTATACGAAGTATTTTTCACCTCTGACACCGAAACGGCTCCACTAACCCTCACTGTCACATCCATCCACCTTTTTCGCACGGTTACCAACATTTACATAGCTGGTTTCCAACTATCCATTTTTGATCCGATTTGAATTCAAATCTTTACCAAAACCGGCCTTCCAACCCCTATAAATACCCGTCCCCTTACCTCATTCTTCTCATCACTCTCAAAACTTCTTCCACACTTCTCTCAAAAATCTCAATTTTCCTTCAAACTTTTGTCTATCGTCTCTCTAACAATGTCCACCTCCAGAAAAACCACAAAAGCCACCCTAACCAGAGATGCCACCGAGTTTGCTCAAAACTCGAACTTGGTAGCAAACACTTCTCCACCGGAAAACCTTCAAGAAATCTATCAACCGGTCAGAAAGTTCTTGCGCCACTGCCCAATCAGGGGTGCTTTCTTTCGCTTCACCAAGAGTTTCTATGAACTATTGCGTGATTTCTGGATGTCCGCTTCCATCTCCGGGGACGACATTGTTGCGCAAGTTGAAGATCATCAAATCACCATCACTGTTGATGATTTTCGAACAGCTTGCGGGTTCGACTACTTGCTCCCTGTCCAACTCTATCAGGAGATGAAATCTACTGATGAGGCTAAAGCGAGTCTAATCGGTATCACCGGATATCGATTAGAAAAGGACGATGACAGGGTTCGCATATTCAAGAAGTCTCAACTGACGAGACCATGGGCCTATTTCTTCACTCACATCATTCAGTGCATAGGCGGTAAGCATGGGTCTCAAAACTAGTGCAACTCTAAGCTTCAGATATTTGCTGAAGCCCTAATCACCGGTCAGCGGATTGATTATGGGAAACTGGTTTTCGAGGAGGTCAAAACCAAGCTTAAAGCAAAGGGAACTCACATTCCATATATTCGATTCTTCACTCTCTGCATCGCTCATGTAATGGTTGAGAAGCTGAAGATTGATTATAATGACCTTCCGGGGGAATGGTTTGAGGTTCGTACCTTATCAACCACCATCTTCTCCAAAAAGGAAGATGATTGTTAAGGCAAAAAGCCTTACCCCTTAGGATCTTAAGATAACAAGACATCCTAGACTAGCTAGAATAGTTTTTATAATATATTTGCTAAGTTTAGGAGTGATACTGAGTGGGCAGTATTGGCCACTTAGTATCAGTACTCAGTATTGGAAATCCAATACTGAGTAAAAGAACTGAGTTACATTTTCACATGTAACTGACTAAGATCAAATCCCTTGATCTTAGTCATTTTCCTTGACTGGTCCTTCGGTTACTTCTTTGCACATTATGTAAGATCTCTATATCATTATAAATAGAGATCACCTTGCAAAGAAGCATTCACCAATTTACTTTATACAAATATATCTTTTGTAATTGATCAGTGTTATTGATATTCCGCAGCATACCACACTTAGTGGAATTACACATTTGACTCTAATATTGTGTTCATCACTTTAATTGTCTTAAGTCTAATTATTATATCAATTATATAAGTAATCCAGGGTTGTTGTGGCCTAACAACTGAAGAATTATATCAATTATATAAGTCTAATTATTATATCAATTATATAAACTTTCTTTAGTTATTTCATTCTTAATTCTTCGATTTCTCTCTGCGATTATCGAATTCACTTTCTTCTTGCAAGAAATACTTCTTTTGATTCGTAAATCACAGATTCGAATGTCGAATTACACTTTTGGCGCACCAGAGGTTGCACCGGCGACCCAGTTTAGAAAAGATGAAGTGCCCAAGTTCGCGAGGAACAATATCACCGCAAATTTCAATATTCCTCCAGCTTGGGCGTGCCCTGAATTCACACATATTGTCACATACGTGAAGAATTGTCCGGTCACTCAAGCTCTGACTATCTCTCCTCGAGCTATATATCCAGAAATGCTGTGTGAATTCTGGTACTCTGCAAGACTTGACTCTCCAGACATGATCACTGGTTGGGTCGTTCGAGATCAAAGAAGGGCTTTTGTCTCAACAACTATAATTAGGGAAACACTGAGACTTCCCGCCCATGCTCAGTATGAGCCTTTTGTTGATCGAACAGAGGCCAGATCAGTATTGCCCTTTATTGGTCGCAGAGGAACCACGGGTATTATTAAGAGAAATGAATTTGGTTCTATGTGGGGTGTTCTTATTTCAACAATCGTTCGCTGTATGACCCACAAGACTGGAGCTTTGGACCAAATTAATGAATTTGGGATGCAGATAGTATATGCCATGTACTATGGTCGAGATATTGACTATGCAAGGTTAATATTCAATGAGCTAGCTACTCTGGTTAGGGCTCAAATAAGGGAATTCAATGTACCATCCTGCAGATTTCTATCCCTCATCTTCCAAAGCTCAATGCCTGCACACAATTATGATGAATTTCACAGTCCAAGAGCCGATCTTCCTCCCCTAAATGAGAAAATATATTTTTACAGACCAAGGGAAGGAGAACCTGTACTGAGTCACTCCATGTGGGCTATTGCACAGACACACTTAAATGATGAAGAAGATGATGATGAAGATAATTCTGATACTGAATCAGATGATGGGAATGATGATAATGATGATGATGGTGGTGATGGTGGTAATGCAGATCAAGATGTTGAGATGCTGGATGCTCAACCAGATCAAGAACAAGAGCAACCACACATTCCTCATACTGCATCAGATTTTGATACTGAGTCAACAGAAGTGCAGCCCATTACCAGAAGAAGAAGAAATTTCTCTCCAGTGATAATGGGTGCCTTATCATCAGAAGAGGTGCAACACACTCATATTCCATCATTGACTGCATCTCTTCAAGAGCAGAGTCTAGTTGCTGCTACCGCTGACCTTCCAGGTCCTGAACCAGAACAAATTGCTCAACCAATTGAGGCACCTCATGTTCCTCTAGATGTGGAGATCCAATATGAGCAACACACACTGGAAGGTGCTCAGGATAGAAGAGACATAGGTCCTGAAGGTGCTGGTGCCTCAAATCAACATACAAATGATCCAGCACCGACCTCTGCAGATGTACGAAGGGAATCTGACAAAGTCTCAGGTATGAATCTCTGTAAAACTCTAAAACTCA
>OY970828.1:34564203-34576703 GCA_963853835.1 Calendula officinalis
ACATAGCCACAAAACAAACGTAGTACGTGAGACAAAATAGTCTCGTGAGATACATGGCTTTTAGACCCGACAATAATATATAAATAATCGAACATATTAAAAAATATATATAAATATAATTTAGTTACCTCCGTGGTAACCCTAACACATTCATATACATCGATCACCTCCTCGGTAATCCTATCACATTCATTCATAGCCTATTCGACCCGTCAAGTTGTTCGGAATGCCTCCAATCCAACGAGACCCCATTTTTGTCCTACTAACCAGAATGCCTCCGATTCAGTAGAACCCCCTTTGTCACCTTGTCCAAGAAAGGTGACCCATCTTATCTTACTAATCAGAATGCCTCTAATTCAGTAAGATCCAACATCTTGTTGGGTGATCGGAATGCCTCCAATCCACCAGTTTAAAGATACCGTGATAACCAGAATGCCTTCGAATCTACCATGTACCTGTCCTATTTCAGTCTACTCGTCATAGATATTACATGTGACTATATGTCACATCTATCAATAATGCCGTAAGGCCATCATACAATCTATCCACATACTAATCTTAATTAGTATTCACATAATCAAATCAACTAGTTTCATCATTAGTAATCACATATTATAAAAATATACTCCTTTACATCATATCAACAATTAGTTATTAATTACTATTCTTTATCATGATCTCTTTCAAAATCATCAATCATATTAGACATACTTAGATAGTCTACTATTTACCTTTTCTCATCTTTTCAATCATATCTTTATTAAAATCATTTATTAATAAAGACCCATAAAGCATCATATGTATTTTCAAAAACCATTTTCTATGTACCCGGTTTTAAAAGTCTCATGTACTCACCTTAGCGATAGCTAAATCCATATCGTGTTTATCAACACGAATCCTTGCTTTCCGCCTTTGGAATATCTCCAACCTTTAGGTCCTTGCAACCTACCAACATAATCATTACATTTCTAGTTATCATCCATAACTAGACATCAATTATCAACCCATAATAACATTCCTAACCACCAAGTTCATCCAACTTGGTGAAATCTCAAACCCTAGTTCAAGATTTACATCATGAAATTCCAAATCTAGCAAGAACACAAGGTTCCTAAGCTAGCTATGAGTGTTTTACACTCTCCATAATCATCTTCCACAAATATCCTAATGGTGATTTTCGGTTAAAACAATTAACAAAACGCAGCAGAAAGTATTTATCACCATGAACGGATCTTGATATCAATCATACAATTAAACTATAAGAAAATCAAAGAGAATGGTATAAGAATTCATACCCTAGTTGCCTTTGATTATTGTGTATTCGGATGGAGTTGGTGATGGATTGAAACCAAGTATTCAATTAGAATACCTCTAAAAGAAAGTCCACACAACACAATCAAGAACACCAAAGGAGGATGCTAGTCCTTGATTCTTGAGAGCAAAAGAAAACAAAAAACACCTACAAGTGTTAGAGAGAGGTGCGGCCAAATGGGTGGTCAAGTGTGAGTTTATGGAGCCATTCAACACTCTTAATGGTGCCATAAAGACCCATCAATGATTTCCATAAACCATTGTTCCATTTGCACTTTAGTCCCTAGTCATTTGTTTCTTCCATTTTGCTCACAATAAAGTTTCAATATTAACAATTAATATTAAACTTATTATACACAAGCTTATAGCTTATATATTAATAATTAATGTAATTACACTAATTACACTAATTATATAATGGTGTTTAGTGTTTAAGTGTGTGACCCTTTAGGCTCACAAACAACTAGCCATATAACTATATGTTATACGCGTGAAGCATATTCCAACAGCTCCCACTTGCGCACGTGATAACATCAAGTAGTTATACAAGCAAAGGTTAGAGTCTAGCAACCCGTCAATGCCCCTAGGAGTATATGAGGAGTTTCATAAAATATTTGTTCAAAGTTTTTCAAGCAGTTATCCTTTTGTTACTGATACTATGTTGAATTTTAGACAAGGATCAATGTCAATCTAAAACTTCAACGATTCAGTTTATCGATCTATATAATGAAATAGATTACCAAAAACAATCAAGATTCATCTTGATTACCTTTTGGGTGTGGCCACACATACATCTATTCAAAATCATCGAGGGGCCCAGTAGTATCTAATCCACATACGTGGAGGAACAAATTCTATATTGACTGCACGTGTCTTTCATATGCTTAATGATAAACCCGATAATGGTTGTTATAGCAGCCTTATTCAGGTCAGCGTTTAACCACATCAAAGTTTTCCCCTCTACATACACAAACCAACTTGCATCTCAAGTCAGAGGATAAGTGACAAATCCTTTGTGAGATTCACTTGTGACATAAATCCAAGAAGTGATTTCTCATAGTTTGGGTTAGTCCAATCGTGCATCGTTATGAGCGACATGTGAGTTTGATTTCATCATCCTTAGTCATACTATGATAATGTCATCAATTCCCTCAGATTTGTCTTAATAATATTCCCATATTATCAATATGACAATGGACAATTTAGAATATAAAAACAGTAAATATTCAAGGATATAAACATGCAAATATAGAACACAGTAGATATTCATATAAAAACGATCATATCAAATATATCAATTTATTCCAATATAAACTGCTCACAGTTCCATTATCCAAATACTAAAACAGATTTACATGAAACTACTAGCTTGTCGAAGTCCAATGTTCCATTCATATTCAAGATGTTTGGTACAAGACATTGAGTTCGATAAAGCGTCAGCTAGTTAGTTATCTGTTTGAACTTTAAGTGTACGAATTTCACATATCTCGATAAATCATTCGAATGTAGTGAACCTTCGTAAATAGGATCTAGCGTTATCACGACCTATTTCAAAACCAACACAAGTATAGCAAGTATACTTAGTTTCAGTTCAGTATCTCCACCATGACCAAGAAACATATCTCCAGTACTTTAAAATACTTCAATGTGTTCTTAACAGCAATCCAGTGACCTCTCATGAATTCTGTTGGTATTTTCTAGTAAGGTCCCCTAAGGAAGTTACATTTGGCCTAGTGCTCCTTACAGCGTACATGATGAATGCAATAGCCGATTCATAGGGGATTACATTCATCCGCTTCACCACATCAGGTGTGGAAGGTCCTTGAGTCTCACTCATGGCATACGAGGAATTCCTCGTTTGGGAGTACCACTCTAAACCATTTAGAATTTTGTCAATGTAAGCACTTTGACTTAAACCAATTAACCGCTTTGATCTATCATTATAGATCTTTACTTCAAGTATGTATGTCGTGTCCCTACAATCCATCATGTCGAAACATTTTCCAAGCCAGGATTTTCATCTTGTAGCATGGTATATTGTTTCACATGAGTGACATGTCATCAACATGTATGACTTGAGAAACGACAACGCTCCCACTAGCTTTCATATATACACATACTCAGTTTGGGTTTTAGGTGAAACAAACGTTTTGATTTCATCATCAACCAAATTTCATAGTCATAGTACACTACTTTGGCTATAAGAATCCTAATGTCTTTAGTAACAGGTGAGAAGGTTTCATCATTGTCAATCCAGTAGGATTGAGTGTAACCTTTTGCTACTATGAGAGATTTATAGGTGTGTATATTTTCATCCATGTCAACAGTCTTACTGTTTTGAGAAAGATCAACTAAGTTCAAAACTTGATTCTCTCTCATGGATTTTATTTTCGCATTCATAGCTTCAAGTCATTTTTCGAATTCAAAATTCGATAATGCAACTTGATAGTTAGGGGGTTCATAATGATCCTCGAAACTTGCTCCTCAGCATCGACATAAATCTATATCGTTCAGGTGCATGAAGTGTCCTTGCGGATCTATGAATGGGAACAACATCATCCTGTGGTCCAACATCTATATGTCCAGCCTCAGAATGATATTTGCTAGTGTTACCAGAAGGTTGTGTATCTTCACTTTGAATCTTGTCAAAGTCTATAGTGCTCCCACTTGCTTTGTGAAATGAGACTGTTCTCAAGAAACTCAGCATACCGAGTAACAACCATTTGTTCTCAGTTGGGAAGTAAAATAGTAATCGAAGATATACTTGATAGATATGGGCTCAAGTTTGTTCGGCATGTCTCGTTCCACGAGATCCTCACAACCCCAGATCCTCAAGTAAGACAAATTAGGGACTTTCCCATGCCATATCTCATATGGTGTCTTTTTAACCTTTTGGTCGGAACCATATCAAGTATTCGAGCAGCAGACTTCAGTGCATGCCCCTCAAAAGGATAGAGTAAGAGTAGTAGGACTCATCATAGATCGCACCATGTCATACAGGGTCCGATATCTCCTTCCAGACGCACCATTATCTTGTGGAGTGTATGAAAGAGTGAATTGTGAGACAATCTCACGATGTGAGGGATGATCCGGAAACTCTTGACTCATGTACTTTCATCCTTAATCAGGACTGAAAGCCTGAGTTGTCTTGCTAAGTTGATTTTCTACTTTTACTTTAGAAAGCTTTGAACGTTTCAAAGATTTCATGTTTATGTCTAATCAAGTAAACATAACCATAGCGACTGATATCATTAAAGCTTCCATGTTGATGTTTAATCAAGTAAACATAACCACATCGAATGATATCATCAGTGAAAGTAGGTGGCACCTTCCCTAGTCTTAGTTCTAAAAGGGCCACATACATCAGTATGTATGAGTCCAAGTAGATTTGTAGCTCTTTCGCCAACTTGGGAGATAAGCTTTCTTGTTATCTTTCCATAATATACAAGAGAGGCATTTTAAATGATTCATAATCATTTGTAAAGAAGCCCATCGAGTTTTAGTATCAAAACGCGTTTCTTGTTTATGTGGAAAAGATGACGATGCTCTAGGTAAGTAGAATCCAAACCAATTTGGATTCTTGAGTGCTACATTTGTATATAGAACTATCGTTTGAATTAGGATCATGCATATTAATTTCAAACATACTATTACAAGGAATAGTTATAAAAAAATGTTATTTTTCATAAAACAAAATATCATAATCCATTATTCAACAAACGATAAAGCTAAACAATGCATAATTGACAATTGTTCAAAACGATAATTAACGCATTAGGAAGGATAAGATCACAGCTTCCATTCATTTAGCTTTCTACTTCACATTCAATCTTGCACATTTGTGTAAATGTGAGTTCCACAACTAGTGTCATACACTCAAGATTTATCACGAAAAGTATAGAGTTCTATAATGCAGATACCTAATGTGCTAACTAGAACACATTTGTCCTTCATCAACTCTGCCAAGTAGGCAGGACAATTCCTCCTTCAATGGCCAGTTTCATCGCAATAATGGCAAGAAATATCCTTTGCAGGGTGCTCCTTTTTAGCAGGTGGGGGAATCGTAGGTTTGGAAAAGTAAACTAGCTTACCCTTACCTAGACTCTTGCCTTGTGCTTGCGGTTTACCTTCCCTGATTGCAAGAAAAGTATTGGGTAACCCTTGCTCAACCAGTTTTACCATAGCATGTTCAACGATTGTCTTCCCCATGCTATGTACTTTTAAAACACTTTTCAAACTGGTCATAGTCCTTGGATAGTGAGGTAAGAATCAAGCTCATTCCAAGAACTTGTGGTAAGGGGTAACCAAGACGTTCCATTGGATCAAGATAGCATTGCATATTCAAGATGTAAGTGCTAACTGATTGGCCGTCCTCCTGATTGCAAGCATGGAATGCTTTAACTGTTTTGAACAGTTCAAGTTCTGCCTTTTGTTGAAATATCATTTTCAACTCGCTTATCATGTCATATGCTGTGAGTTCCTCGAAGTACTTTCGAATCTCGGGGTTCATGCTCACAAGCATATGAGTAGAAACTTCTTGGTGTTCGTTAAACGTTTCGGTAAAGGCTTGACGAACAGCAGCAGAATCACTGACAGGAGGTGCCTCAGGTAAGGCCTCTTATAGGTGTATCAACTTTCTCATCTCTAAGGACAATCCTTAGAATTCGATATCAGAAGATAAAGTTGATATTAGTCAGTTTCAGTTTTCAAGAACTGATTTTTTGAGTGGAGATACTTAGGTTTTGATGTTGTTGTTATCTGTATAACAACCAAAGTTCAAAAAATAGTATTTTCAATAATAATTTCTTTTAATCAATTAACTACCCAATTAATTTTAATTAAAAGCTAAGATCCCATTGAGCTTCTATCACCGCACCAGTTGATCTGCTAGAGGTGATAGATCCAATAGGTAGGTGACGATCAACAATTGCATTACAAGTGCAACTCTTAGAGGTATGGGACTTCATGGCACCTAGTGAACAAGCATCTAGGGTTAAGTGGCATGTTTGTCGCATCGTCGCCTCGAGTCAAGGTCTCACCGTTAACTCGATTAAGTCATCCAATGTGAAATCATGTCAAAATACCTCTAGGTCTCACGCGTAGAGAATAATGACCTCGGATCTAGATTCAAACCACGTCTCACGTGAATTCAAAAATAGAAGCAAGTGATTTACAACCGATTGGACGGCGTGACTTAAATTTTAGGTATGTTAAATTTTAATTAATAAAATTTTATTAAGATATGAATGAATCATGTACTTCATTCATATCACTTCATAAGTCGTTTAATGAACGGTAAAAACATTTAACGATTATTAAGGTTTAAGTTTCAAATCGTATTTAAACTTAGTTTAATCTCAAAACAATTTTAGATTAAAGGTTTAATCATCAATGATTAACGATTATTTTATGTTTCACATCATATTTAAACTTAGTTTAATCTCAAAACAATTTTAGATTAAAGGTTTAATTATCAATGATTAACTAGTAATTATCGATGATTAAATGTTTGGATGTTTTAATGTTTGTGTCAAAAAACCGTTTTTAATTGTTTTATTTACTTGTATCTAATAGGAAAAGAAAACAACCACAAACATAAATAAAACATGCAACAAATTTTGTGCAAACCTCGACCGATGAAATCCTAGGTTCGGTCACGTGAGTCATCACGACGGACCGAAGGGTCAAACTAGGGGACGGGCCAACATGAACCCAAACGGTCCTACATAAACCCAATGGGCTCCAACTTGCTCCAAGACATTCTTGAGCAAGTAGAACCCAAAATTGTGAAAAAGTGTAATCTGCCAGAAAATTCAAGCAGACTTTGAAGCCCGAAAAGTCACTGAAGGATTCTTCTTTGGTCTTCCCGACCTTCTGGAAAGTTGTAGCCCACGACTTTGCAAGCATTTTAGGCTTTTGAATCGCCCAAAACGGAGTCCGTATGCCTCTGGAAAACCTGTTTTCGTACAGCCCTCGCTTTTGTGACGGAAATTTGTTGTTTTCTTCATTAGTCTTCAATATTTTTTGTCAACAATTTACAATAAAAAGATAAAATAAATACAATCTATTCTATTACTTTTACATTACAAATTGCCCCAAAAATGGCACCAAAATAAAAGAAAATTAAATGAAACAAATTACAACAATTAAGCCAAAAAAAAACAAGGCTTTACCCAAACAACCAAACAACCAAACATCAACCACATTCATTCACAAATGATCTAGGCTTTCATCGGTTTGCACAAACAAGCAACACTTGACAAGGTTTTGGCTTGGGATATGGCAAAAATACATGTTTTGCCATATCAACAAAATGGAAGTAAAAATTAAATTCCAAGCCAAATAATCAAAAAAACAATAACAAGATTAATTTTTTGATATGATTTTGTAAGAAGTGACAATAGGGTTCCAAAAATACCATATTTTAACCCATATTTTTATAAAAATCCGAAAATTAAATTAAAAAACCCGTAGGGTTTTTGTGTTTGGTCCGATCGGAATTTTAAAAACACAAAAAAGATTGGTTTTTGCCACTTTTCACAAAATCTAGCTAATTATATGATTAATATAATGGCTCTGATACCACTAATGGTGATTTTCGGTTAAAACAATTAACAAAACGCAGCGGAAAGTATTTATCACCATGAACGGATCTTGATATCAATCATACAATTAAACTATAAGAAAATCAAAGAGAATGGTATAAGAATTCATACCCTAGTTGCCTTTGATTATTGTGTATTCGGATGGAGTTGGTGATGGATTGAAACCAAGTATTCAATTAGAATACCTCTAAAAGAAAGTCCACACAACACAATCAAGAACACCAAAGGAGGATGCTAGTCCTTGATTCTTGAGAGCAAAAGAAAACAAAAAAACACCTACAAGTGTTAGAGAGAGGTGCGGCCAAATGGGTGGTCAAGTGTGAGTTTATGGAGCCATTCAACACTCTTAATGGTGCCATAAAGACCCATCAATGATTTCCATAAACCATTGTTCCATTTGCACTTTAGTCCCTAGTCATTTGTTTCTTCCATTTTGCTCACAATAAAGTTTCAATATTAACAATTAATATTAAACTTATTATACACAAGCTTATAGCTTATATATTAATAATTAATGTAATTACACTAATTACACTAATTATATAATGGTGTTTAGTGTTTAAGTGTGTGACCCTTTAGGCTCACAAACAACTAGCCATATAACTATATGTTATACGCGTGAAGCATATTCCAACATATCCATGGTAGGTTGTCCAAACCACCATTTTCCCCCAAATACATCTCATAACTAGTATAGATCTAAGTTAAAAATATGCTTCCCCATGTTTAAACATCAAAGATAAGTGTTCTACATGCTCTATTTCATCATCCATGAAAACCCCAAAAGTTAGGGTTAACATTCATTCAACCAAATTCCCCAAATCTTACATCTAAAGCTTGAGAAAGAAGAGATTTACCTTAATCTTCAACAAAGGAAGCAAAATCACTTGATTTGGACCCCAAAATCGGCTCCAAACGACCTTTTCCACTCAAAATATGTATAAGGTTCTAGAGAGAGAGAGAGAGTTGGGATGAAGAATGAACTCAAAATGACCAAAATCCCGATTTTTATGACCTGATCAGACAAATCGCGTCGCTATTCAGCACCCTGGTCGCTATTTCGGGTCGCTGTTGCACCCCCGCCACTTTTAGCGACGCTATTGCCCAGATAGCGACGCTATCTGGGTCAGTCGCTAAGGCTGCACTATTTAGTGCCCTTATCGACCTTGTTTCGCCCGTAACTTTCTCATACGATGTCCAAATGACACGAAACCAATTCCTACATTCTTTAAATGATTTATCCTTATTTATCATATTTGTTTCATAATTTATTTAACACCAAAATTCGGGTCGTTACATCCAGTCTCCATACCTACTCAACTGACTGGTGAGACTGAAGTTCAAGGTTCTCAAACAGCATATGCCATGATGTTTGATTCTGCTGATGAGCCCATTCATCCCTACTATTCATCTTTAGGCGAAGAAGTAGATGAACCTTGGCTTCGATTTGAATTGACCGCTGATGTCGGCACTTCTGACAGAAACCCAGAAGTTTCAGCTGGACCCATCTCACCCCCATAGTTTCTGAGCATCCCATAGGAGCACTTCCTCCTAACTCAGGAACACCTTCTACCACAGCTGAGATCACCCCCTCAGCTGGAGACATACCGGACCCCTCTCCCCAAAGCGTCCAAGTGTCCCATGCTGAATCCAGCAAAACTAGAGGAAGCATTCCCATCATAGCCGCTGTTGCTCTGATGTATAGAGTTGTCTCATCCCAGATTCGACCTGGGATGGCCATGCTGAGTAAGCAGATGAACACCCTTCGCAGGTATGTTCCAAAGAAGTTTGCTGTTACTGCTGAGAATCTCTCTTCCAGCATCCGTTCTCTGCACACTGAGGTTCACACTCAGACTCCTCAGCTGGTTCTTCTTTCTGATCAGATTCGGATCAACACAAGTGAGTTCAACACTCTCAAATCATACATTCATGGAGAGTTGAACTCCATTCGCAAATCTGACAGAGTCGAGAAAGAAAAGCTTCTCTCCGAAGCCCGGGCAACAGAAGCAGAAGTCGAACGACAGCTGAATACATTGCACTCCAAGGTATCTCCTCTCCCATCAGCTATCGATCTTATTGGTCTTGCACAATCCAAGAAAGAGTCTCTGCTGGCCAATACTCATAGCCATCTCTCTAAGGCTATTGAGGAGTCTGCTTCTGCTGTGTCCACAAGGATGGACAAACTGGAGACTGAGGTCAGCTCTTTGAGCTCCCAAGTAGCTGGTCTTCAAGGCACCCTTAACCTCATTCTACAAAAGTTAAATGAGGGTGACGCTGCTGTTCATCCTACTGCTGCACCAGAGAGTTCCTTACTACTTCAGGCACTCTCTAAGGGGGAGAAAGAGCAAGCTACATCAGCAGGTGAACAAACAGGTGAACATCTTGATTCACTACTCATAGTCACCTCTGCTGTTGGAGCCAATGTTCAAGAAGACATTCCAGTAGGTGAGACTCCAAATTCTCCACCACTCACCACTGCTGGAATACAAGAAGGAGAAGAACACATTTCAGTAGATGAGTCTCCAATTCAAACAACACTCGTCCCTACTGAAACACCTGAGGTAATTGCTTCAGCAGATGAGACAACAACGCAATCAAGACTCATCCCTTCTGAAGGTCTCAGGGCTGAAGAAACCTCAACTAATCACGTTAAGATCGTTGATTCATTTCAATCAGTTGAGGTCCCACAAGTCCAAACCACGCAAATCCAAATCCCTCAGCACATTATACAGGTGAATCCTCAACCTTCTGAGGGGGAGCTACATCTTGCCGAGTTAAAAGTTGGCCTCTTAGAGGAAGTTAGAACCACTGCTGAGCTCGAAACAGTTATTGCTCTCCAATGGAAAACTCAAGAAGAGCTGTTTCAAAGAGCTGAAGCAGAAAAAGCTGAGAACATTAGGTTGTTCAATAAGGTTCTTTATATACGAAGGCCAGAAGAAAAATTCACCAGCGTAAGGAGCCCCAAATCATCATCCAGCTCTCCACAAGAAGTTATCATATATAGGGCTGGAGGGGTTTTCATTCCTGAAAGGGTTCCTCTGAACAAGATCAACACTCAATTCAACTATGATGAATTGAATGAGATGCTAGCAGCTGCCAGATCTGCAAAACCATCGCCAAATATAACAGATCTGGAAAGTGAGATAAGAGTTGCAATCATCTCATTCAAGACTCTATGCGATATGGTCATGAGACACTCTCCCGACTTGGCAAATTCGATACCAGCTGAATTGCGTGAATCTCAAGCTGTTACTATCAGAGAACCTACTAGTGAAAGCTCCTCAGCAAGAGGGGAGAAATGTAAGTCTGTTCTCCCCGAGCCCTTCGATGAACCCAGATCAGCTGAGGTTGGGTCGTCCATAATTTATGCTAAACGACCAAGACTCAACCTCACAAGAACCGTTCCCGTGGGAGTTAACTTTATCCCTGGGCAAATTGTCAAAGAACCTATCTATGGTTTCTGCTATCTGAATGAAAAGAAGAGGCATTGCTTTCAACAAGCTGATGAATTAGACCGATGCGACGTTCAACAACTTATGGTCTATCACAAACTGTTGAGCTCCTCTACTGAAGAGGGAAAGAAATGAAGAATTTAATCAACTCAGCCATCAGCCTTGTGTACCAAAAGGTCATGAGAGAATAAAATGTTTATGACCTTGTGTTTTTTTTCCTTGTACTAAATCAGCTTCAATCAATAGAAAATAATTATTTTGTAATATACTTGTAAAAACATTGTAAAAAGATAAACATAGTCAAAAGAACCCAAAGGGTCAAAGCACATAAGCACTCAGCTGATCTAAACAACTGAATCACTACAGGTTCATACTTATACAACTATTCGATTGCATCAAATAGGGGGAGATTGTTAGTCCACAGACTAAGTAAATAAGATTTGATGATCGATAGTTAAGAAGAATAAATCAGCTGAAGTAAGTATCTCAGCTGAAGTACAAGTATATTTATAAACCTTCAGCTGAGTACGTACTTAGCTCTAGGAATCAAGTCAAATCCGCAGCTATACAAGAGTGATCATTCGAAGTCTATGACCGAAGGACAGAGACCAGAAGAAGACCATTCAACTGATAGTGGAATCAGCTGATGGTACCTGCTGCAGATAAAGACTTAGTGGAAAATGTTCTTGTCACTTTGAACATTTTCCTTTCCTGCTCAAACAAGAAGAAAACGATGAGGATCTTCTATTTTGGAATAGAAGATAATGTGTCAGTTCATCATCGTTTGTCCCTCCAAGCATGTAAAGGGAAAGTCAACTACTTTTGTACTATCATAGTAAACCTTTTCACTGTGCGTCAGAAAATGTAGCAAAAGGAGTTGACACAAAGTACAATTGGGACTATAACCTATGCAAGTGCATTAAATGTTTCCGTGGACAAGTCTACATCGACGAATGATATGTTTACAAGTCGATTAACTTGTGGACAAAGGAACACGGATCTTGGGCTATATAGAGACGTAAATCCTTGCATCTACACACACCTTTTAGCATTCATAGCACAAGAACATTCTCTGAGAGTTTGTAATTGTCTAGTATTAACTCTCTCATAGTTATTACTCGGGCATTTAATA
>OY970828.1:35181703-35419680 GCA_963853835.1 Calendula officinalis
TGTACCGAGTTTTCTCGGCTCCAAAATCCGGATCTGAGTACCTTAGCGAGTCCCTCGCTTCGGTACTCGTTCATTACAATATTACTATGAGACTGATTCAGTTCTGGTACTCACTTGGTTTTGCTCATTATGGTACCCGTGTAGCACCGAATTCTTGGTACCGAGTTCTCCCGGGTCCCAAAACCACCGAGTCCCTCGGCTCGATACAATACAACTATGGGGTCGGTTCAGTTCCAGTACTCGGTCACGATTTTTCATCCCTAGTATAAAGGTCATAAAACTACTTTTTCATTAAAATCACTCAAAGATTTAAACAATCTAATAGGTCACTCATATATCTTTTTTCCATTCCAGATCCAACAAAAAGTAGTTAGATGCCAAAAAAATATCTTAATTATTGGTCGGTAAAATTTTATTTTATAGGACACAAAAACATAAAAAAAATTAACTTTATTTTAAATATTACTGCTATCTTAGTCACTGCATTTTTTTAAACCAAATTTGAATAAACGAAACATGATTTTATATATTTATTAATATTAATTTTATTATTATTTTTCTAGAAAAACATAATATATGCTTTAATGACCAATAAATATTTTTAAAATATTTATGTTTATCCATACATCCTCCCACAGTAAAGCTGCAATTTGAAATATAACATCAAATTTTAAGATCCAAAATCACTTAAAAGAGCTATGTTATGATTGTAAAATTGCATAAAACTGAAAGAAAAAGCAAAGCAATTTGGCTTGGGTTTTGTAATAAACCACGAAAAACCCAATTTTAAGGTAGCATATACAATGTTCTCGAGTTTTAAGTACACATTAATATGATTTATAACTAGGTTTATCGAAAAACTGGGCAAAGGTTAGATCAAACATATTAACAAAAATGAATTTGGACATCTTGTTAACCATTACTACAACTTAGGTCGTTTTGCTAGGGTTAGTTCATGGCAATCAACATCGAGTTTATGTTTTCTCTTTTGAGTTCTTATTTGATTCATATTTTGGGCTCCAGATTTCAGAATGGAGTCTTTCAACCGTCTAACATCAGAAAGCTTCACTGGTTTCAGTAAATATTCTTCAGCACCTTCTTCTAAGCATCTGTGCAATTGTTAAGAAATGTGTAAATTTCATTGATAAGAATGTGAATTAATATACAAATTAACCAGTTGATAGACAGATTGTAATCATACCGATCGATGCGAGTTAGACTGTTTTCAGATGACATAATCACTACTGGTATCTCTCTCAGTGTTGAAGAATTCTGTTGAAAAATGAAAATATAAACTTAATTTCCATCTTCAAATGATGCACAAAAATCAAAATGATTTAAGATTCACAAACCTTGATTTTTTTAAGCAGTTCAAATCCTGTCATTCCAGGCATGGAATAATCCGTCATTATCAAATTTACCTTCAAATCCTGCCATTCAAAATGAATCAAATTCCGTTTCATTCAAAATCAATGCATAATTTAAAACTTAAAACGCCTCAATTGCAAAAAACGAATAAATTTATTACTCAAAACGTTTCCTGAAACGTATCAACCCAAATTCCCCCAAATTTCAATTCGAAATTAACAGCACTTACATTGCATTTAGTAGATTTTTTCTCTTCGTCTAAACCTAAATACTGTAAAGCTCTGCTTCCGCTGTCAACAACTGTAACTGCAAAACATCGATAATATTTGGAATCAATAATCAATTCAACCTCAAATGAAATCCGAAGACTAAATATTTGCTGTAATCGTACCTTTGAAGGAAGAGATATTAAGAAGCTTCTCGATGACTTTCCGATCGATGTTGCTATCATCAACGGCGAGAACATGCAACAACTTACGGTCGACGGAGTCCGTTGGATCGCAGCGGAGATTGATCGTTTCCATTTGTTGAATTGAATGATGAATGGAAAAAGAGACAATAAACAGAAATAGAAATTGGCGGTTTGATGAAAGCAGTTGAGAGAGAGATTGTATTTATAGGTGGGTGGGCTAGAGGCAAAATCTACTTTAGAAGCAAAAAGAGAGATTTTATAGATCTTTGGCAAATCTATAAAATTATGATCCCATTTGTCACCTATTAAATGTTTTTTTGTTCTTTGTTTATTATACACTTTTTGGTTATAAATACAACATGATATTTAATATTTTTTCTTTCTTCATTTATACACTTTTTGGTTATAATAATCCAACATAATATCTGATTATACCGGAATCTGAGTATGAGCATATCATATCTTTTATAAATTTGGTTACTTGTAATATTTCGGATTGTCTATATTATCATATCAAATATCCATTAAACATACTTGTGGAGTGTGGACATAAGTATCATCTTTTTGTTAATTCGTATTACTAAGCTTTTGTTTACTTGTAATAAGTCAAATTCTTATAACTAATTTAACATCAAAGCATGCTACAATACATCAATTGAGTAATTGAAATGCCCCGAGTTTAGAATTAGGGAGGATGGAAAGAATGTAGATGTTTCCCAATAGCGGGGTAGTGGCGTATAGATATTTACGAGGCTTTGGCTTATCTTATTCTTTGCCCATATTTCCATAACTGAGCTACACGTCATATACTTTTGCCCGTATATGTTTAGGTACATTTAGAGCTATATATATACACCTAATGGCATTCATGCAAGCACGCTTTACATACTAAAGTTTATGTTAAATGTTATGTATCTAAAATTATCAGTTTTCTTAGAGAGCTCCCAGCCTTCGGTCAACCAACACCAATTACACTGTTTGCTTCCTTTTGTTGGCCATTCGGTTTATGTAGCCTGCTTGAATAAAATTAAGTATTTTATATAGGTATTAGTACTTTCGTATAAATATAATTTATTATTTAAAAGTCAAAATATGAGGTTCCTACTTAAGATCAAGGCAAAATCATAAGATGTGTTCTCGTTTAAGAAAAGTCAAAGGGGAACCTTTTAAATAATTATTTTAATTAAAAAAAATGGTTTCTGAAGCATGCAGATCATCATGTTTATTTGTACGTAGACAAGACATCTTTTTGTGGTCGGAAACATTGACAAATCAACAAGAGATACTCAAAATTCCTATTTAGACACAATCATTTATTCTCACAGTCTCACACTATTCAAGATCTTCCTGAATCCTGATATATATCCGATCACTTTTATTTTTGAACTTGAAACTAGGAGATATTCACGTCATCAAACATATGGATGAAAATGAGCGATATTTTGACATGTGGATATCTGTTCATCTGTCGTGGATGATAAGTATACGAGTGGGCGGGTTCCACATGGATGACTGGTATGCATTGTCTATCGTGGATATACCTAGTACGAGAATATGTGAATGTGAAACTGTTTGATTTAACGTAAGGAATACATGACCGTGAAATGTATTAGACTCCAACTCGGTCGTGACCGCCACCTCACCCGACCCCGACGCGTCCCCCGTTACGGCAACCCGACCCCAACGCGTCCCAATGGTTGAATGGTCGAATACTTCTTCGCTAATGAGGTGTACTTGTACAATTCGTCAGCTAGCATACGACACCATACCGGATGCTCTAGACGAATAATAGTTTTTTTTTATTATAGTCAAGAAACTCATCTAAACCTTAGATCTGATTTGGAGGAACACATTTGGAATCGAACTAATAAGTAATAACCCCTATTTTTTTTATTAATGTAATGTTTTTTTAATCAATGTAATGTTTTTTTTAATTATTATTAATGTAATGTTTTTAATTAATAATGAAATTAAAAAAAAAAAGATATCGGTCACCCATTACGGGCGTTTGGTCACTGTCTGGTTATGCATCTGTTTGATTAGGAGAGAGAAAAGTGATGTGACGTAGAGGAGGCAGAGGTGACCATTGAGATATTGGTCATGGGTTACGCATAGTCTTATAGTTTATTGTATAATAAATAAGTAGAAATCGCACTAGAAGTTCATATTTTATTGACAATATTGCATAAGAGTTATGGAAAAAGTTGCCCTAAAAAAATAGTGGAATCACCCTCGTCACTAACGTATGATAAAATTCCCTCAACTTCCCAATTAATATATATGTCAGTGGATTTTTTTGTGAAGATGTAGGAATGTAAAAAAAATGAAAGACTGAAGTTAAGGGTGGTCGAGCTTATAGTGTGTTGGATGATTTAGCGATACTCTAATTCACTTTCATTCGATGTTGGTAGTTTTAGAAATCAAGATATTATTGATTTTATTGTATTGTTGCGTTTTTATGGGTAACTTATAGAAATCCGAAATGTGTGATTTTTTGGGTTGATTGGCTTAGAAACTCTTTGTTTTAACGGTTTAGTAAATTGCTAACCTTGTAATAAATTTTTGCAGTTCAAGAAAAAAATATATTCAGTGGTAGCGAAATCAAGGTATATGAGAAAGTCAACGAAGTTTCTATGATATTCTACCTTTGCGTACTCTTGGTTTACAATATCACAATAAGTGATACACTATTGATTTCATTATTTTTTAGACAAAAAATTATAATGAGCTTAATGAATTAAAACGGATTATAAGTAGATGATGAGTTTAATCTATTTTAAATAAATTGATGTTAATGATATTTAAAAGTAAAAATAAGGTCAAACTGATTATTTCATTATATTAAAAGAAATACTTATTAGATGTGAGCTCGATACCTTTTGCCAAATAAGGTAAATTATTAAAGTGTTTCAGTCATTTTGAAATTGGCAAAAATGTATATAATTCATTGTGATACGGAGAATATGTAATTTTGTATTATCAATGGTTGTATCGCATCAAAGAGCTTAGAATTAGGGATGTAATCGAGTCGAGTCGAGTTATACCAAGCTCAACACTCGACTCGAAAACTAAACTCGAGCTCGATACTTGACGAGCCTCCATTTCTAAGCTTGAGCTCGAGTTCGGTGAATGTATTGACACTTTCGAGTTCGACTAGACTCGGCTCGATTTTTTATAATCATTAAAAATGTTGTAATAAGTTGATTTGTAATAGTAGGATTGATATATGGGGTAAAGTTTGTTATCTTTTTCTTTGTATACAAAATCATATGTAATGTATATATAAAAAGAGTAAAAAATTGTAATTTTATGGAATCTCAATTAGGTTTGCGAGAGCCAGAGGTGGAACTAGAATATTCCATCAGCAATAGCACCCTGGCGGGGAAGAAAATGGCGGAGGTCAAGGGGTTGTGTTCTTTTGCAGGGTCTCAGGAGCAGCGCCCCTAGTGACATCCAAGGAACAGTGCGTCGAAACAAAAATGAATTTTACATAAATAACTATATTACATAAACACCATTTTTGATTATATACATAAAGTCTTCAATAACTAATTATTAATTAAATAAATCTACAAGAAAATTATAAATTTTATAGACCTAAAACTATAAAATTACAAATTTTATAGACCTAAAACTATAAAATTACAAGACACATACTTTAGTTTTTTTGAATATTTAGTTTAGATTATTATATTTAGGCTTTGAGTTTGGACTATTAATTAATACTTTAGTTCTTTTAAAGATGAGTTAATTACATCAATGGTCCTTATAGTTTATATCAAATTTCACCAATAATCTTTTAGTTTTCAAAAATAACACTGACAGTCCTTATTTCCAAAACTTTTTGAAACCATGGTCCTTTAAGCTAAACAATGTTGATTTTTCTGTTAATTCAAGGGTATATTTGCCATTTCTGATTTTACTTTCACAAAAAATAAAAACTTTTTTTCATTTTCCCTTTTCTTTTAGTTTGTCTTCTCCGCACCTTCAACAATACTTACCCCCAAATCAATCAACCCTAATCAAAATTGATAGAAGAGAGACAGAGAGGCATACAACACAGAGAGTTGAAGAGACTGCTGCTACCCAAAAACAACAAGGCGTCCAACGAAGATTGACACACACAAGTTGAAGGCACAGGTGAGAGAATAAGGATGTCGGCTTTGTGTGCTGCAAGAATCTTTTAACTGGTCATAAATCCAATGGATAAACAAATCAATGGACAATGGCTGTTATAGCAAGTAGAACCGTCAATTATAGCCGCCACCGGAAGTGGAGAGAGAGAGAGACAAAGAGAGGCCGAGAGAGATCGGAGGACGTCTCCGGCGACTGTGGCGGTGATGACTCTAAAAGATACAAATTTGTTTTCCGATAAAATGAGGGGTTGGGTTCAAGAATTGATGCCAATGAGTTTTTGGGTTCAAGAAATAAGCTAGTTGTCGGTTCACGTTTTTGTCTTGAATCTGGGTTTATGTTAGATTGAAATTGTTTTTGGAACTTGACTCGCGGTTCAGATCGATTCACATTTTTTGTTTGGATTCAATCTATATTTATACCGTGCGTAATGGATTATCAAACCCAATTTGGTCACTCCTGTCACCTCTGCGCCACATCAGCTTTCTCTCTCCTGATCAAACACATGACCAGACAGCGACCAAATGCCCGTAATGGGTGACCGTTCGAAATTTCTTTTTTAATTTAAATTAAAAACAAATACATTAATAATAATAAAAAAACATTACATTAATAATTGAAAAAAAGACATAAATAAAAAAAAAACATTACTATTAATACTAAAAAAAACAAACTATCAGTCCAAATTATATTTGGCCCTGATTTTCGCCTTCATTGACAAAACTCACTCAAGATTTTTGCCGGTGAGGTGATCAGGCGACGAATTGTAGAATTTCATGTGATTGAGCTCTTGATTATCTTTTTGGATCTCCATGAAATCAGATATGTTTGCTTTGCGGAAGTCAAAAAATTCGTCCGTGGCGTCTTTCCAATGCCCGACTAATTCCTGAGCCGATGATGGCGGGGGGGGGGGGGGGGGGGGCACCGTATTCTGAACTTTGAGCAGCTGATGACGATGCCGCTGCTTTCTTCTTCGCCTTGTCCCGCCCCATTAGTCGAGGGGGTGCAACTTCCACTTCTTCATCATACTGATCCTCCTCTGGACCAACCCCTGAACCTTGAGCAGCTGATGATGACGAAGTCCTTGATTTTTTCCCACTAGCCTTCGCGAACATCGCCAACTGTGCTGGGTATTCAACTTCCTTCCACTTTGGATGGTCCTTCAAAATTCTTCAGCACTTCACCTCTGTGAACTCCCCTGCATGTTGAGCACTAAATTCACCACAAGCTCGCTCGTACAAAATTTGGTCGTTCGCCCCACTTAGGTTTCTTCGTACGAGGTTGTCATAAATATAACAAAAGTTGGCAATTTTAGGACGAAGTTTATTCTTCCACTTGCAGTTTAGTTGTAACACCGCAATTTTCAAGCCAATTTTTTTTTTACTTTACAGAAGCGTTTCATATAATAAACATTCTATTTACAATCGTTATAAAACATTAATAAGTAATGTTATTACCAAAAGTTGTATTTGCAAAATAGTGTTACTTAACCAAAACGGCTCAACATCAATATCATTTCTTTAAGTCTTGGTCAATCATCCCTAATCTTAATCTCCAAAAGACTCATCCATCTACAACCTGTAAAAGATTCAACATAGTGGGGGATTAGCACGAAGCTAAGTGAATGAAAATATAACATTTTATATTGTCTAAATACAACAATCTCGATTCACAATCTTCACAGATTCACAATCTTTACAGATTCACAATCTTTACGGATTCACAATCTTTACAGATTCACAATCTTTACAGATTCACAAATAACGAGAGGTACGGCGGTTTTGCAAAACCTTACAACTGTTGTGGGCCTAACAACAGTTTACCGATAGCCCTTTACTCATTAGTAATGGTAAAGCTTCCTTAAGACACAACGAATATGTCAAGGTACAATTACCGTTATCTAACAGTAAACGAAAGCCCAGCCCCCCAGTCAAGCTGCCTCTATACTTTTCCATGTGCACATATCGATTAATTAACACATAGTCAGTTAATTAACATTATACCATTAATACCGGTCCTGAAATAACGAAGCAGTACTAATGAATCAGCACTAACTGATCAGCACTAAGTGAATCAGCATTACTAAATCAGCACTAACGGAATCAGCACTAACGGGATCAGCACTAACTGATCAGCACTAACGGGATCGGCACTAACTGATCAGCACTAACTGATCAGCACTAACGGGATCAGCACTAACTGATCAACACTAACTGATCAGCACTAATGGGGTCAGAACTAACTGATCAGCACTAAACACTTTCAATTGCAACCAAAACCATTGCAATTTAAACAATACAAAGGTTATAAATCCACTCACCTTTGCTACGTCTCTTTCCACTCAGTTGTCTAATATCACTGAGCCCCTTTTCCTTTTCCTGATAATTAAAACAATACCCGAGTTAATAACCATATCAAGAATTGTATAAATTATACACACAACGTCAAAATCAACGTGTATGTCATTAAATTGCACTAACCAAAACATGCAATATCACTTTGACTTTACAAGTCAAATTAAGAAATATTTGTACATTTATAACCATTTTGACCCAAACGAGTCAAAATCCAATCTTAACTTTAAACACTTCAAAACATATAACCAATGATTCATAAACATGTAGAAACGATAACAAAACTAATTAGTCATTTTGACTAAATGTCAACTTACATTATGGTCTAAGTCAATAATTCATCATTTGACATTATCTTAGTATTGTCAAAATCTTCCAAACCGATTCCAAACCCAAATTCAATTATAATACTTCAAGATTCAAACTAACATTTCAATAATCATTTAGATATCATATCAAGATTAACTTACCTATTCTAAATTTGATCCGGAGCTAAAGTTCCAAAATTGATTAATTCAATACTTGAAGCCAATTTAACCAAACAGTAAGTTATTCATGGCAAATCTTCCCATTCTTGTTAAAATAAGTTATTAATAATATTTATTTGTTAAAACATAATCATTTAACCTAAGACAACAATTATTGAACAAAAAGCACAATTTTAAGAAATTAGGCTAAACACCCATTTTCTTCATGATCACCAAAATATCAACTTATCTATAACACATTTTGTCAATTTCTAATTTAATTAAAATAAATAACATTTAGGATCATTATACGTTAACTTAAGCTTAAATACATATACATGAACACAAAATCATCAATAAAAGAAATATTTGAGTTTTTCTTTTTTTTAACCCTTCTTCTTCAAAAAAAAACCCATCAATTGAGATTTGAGATGAAATCATCAAATTAGTACGTTAATTAGTAAGAGTTCATGAAACTAACCACAATCATCAATAATTAACAACAAAGTCACTAATTTGACAACTTAGCAAATAAACCCACCAAAAATTCGTAACCTAGCTAGTTCATCACTAACAAAAACAATAAACCTTATTCAAGAGAGAAGAGTTTACCTTTACAAAGCTTGCTTAAGAATCGAAAATCAGAAATCCAACATAAAAGATTTTAGCTCCAAATTCCAATTCTTGCTAAAAAACTAAAAAACTTCAAAAATGGTGTAGTGTGTGTTCTGTTCGAAGGAAGCATGCAAAATCAAAAGAAACGAGTCACTTTTTGAGTAACCAACATCCAACACGTGCAATACCCAACTTAAATCTGATTTTCACTTTATTACAATACAATACTAAATATTTAGTTAGTAGTTAATTTATTTAAAATATTAAATTAACTCTGATTTTGACAATAAAGTTATATTTAAAAATTTGTTCAAAAATTAATCTAATGATATAAAAATCATTAAAATATCTAAATACTACCCCCGTATCAAAATAAGTGATACACTTTCCTAAAAGGGGTGGAACAAAATAAGTGATGCACTTCAAAATCTTTCCTTATTTGGCAAAAAAGTGGGACCCCTTCTCCACTAACTATCTACTTTAATAAAGTAAAATTACTCTTTTACCCCTACTTTTATTTTTAAACATCATTAATTTCACTACATCCAAAAGAAGTGGGTCCCATTATCCACTAACTATCCACTTTATACTATTTTAAATCATTTTCCAATCTTTTGCCTCAAAAACCGCAATTTTCCAAATGTATCACTTATTTTGATACGGAGGTAGTATTATAGTTTCAACTAATTTTGACCAATATCAATTATTTCAATTAAATTATTTAAAACTCAAACAAATTAATAAATAATATTTATCACTTACCGAAAGTGATAAAACATTAGGTCGGGGTTTAGGGTGTTACAAATCTACCCCCTTAAAAAGATTCCGTCCTCGGAATCTCATCACGCTCAAACTAATCAATAAACAATCTTTATCTTGCTCTTAATTCATCATATCACCAAGTATCCCCACAATGTTCTCATACACACTTGAGAACTTTAAATATTCCAACTTTCTCAATCAATATTAGATAATTTCTTTTAAATCGGTGCACAATTATGAATTCATCCAACAAGTTGTGCAACATTTACGATCTTTCTTTTCATTAGATCACTATTAAAGTTAAATTTAAGAACTCCCAAGTATTAGTACCCAATATTATATTGATCAATCTTTAATCCTTAAATTATCTAATCAATCTCTTTTTGTCATAATTTTAATCTATCCACAATCTTAGAATTTTTCTCAACTCACGTAAAAAGTTAGTATCCATATTCTCTTCTAAGTTATGCATAGCAAAACAATATTTTCTTTATATGGGTAATAATAACTTTGTAATCATAATCTTCAATGTGTTTTAACCACCTCCTATATAATGTTCTAAACTTTTTCGTGATCCAAACAAATAATGCAGTTTATATTATTCAAGCAATGACTCCATAGTTTAAGGCTAAAAAAAGTTTGCAAACTCCAAGTCACAAATTGGTTAAATAGTCCAAAAGCTTAGGCATTAACAACTTCTCTTCGAGTTAACAATCAGTTTTTACAATTCATAATTCTCTAATACACCCAAATCATCTCCTTTGTCACATTATACATTCTTTTATGGTATGTGTAAACGCTGCATCTCATATTATACAGATAAGGTCTTCATAGTTTTAAGTCAAAACAACAATTGTATATCCCAAGTTATGATCTGTCGGGTACTGTTAACTTCCCCACCATTCTTGTAAATGTCACCTGTAATCCGCGTAGGTGTGTCCGCACCCCCCTGTACTAGTATGTGTCCCGGGATTCCCCTACGGGTATATCCGGTTTCACTACTAAGGGTATGGAGAGAGCAAGTATATATCATAGCTTTAGGCTTTCGAGCCTTTCTTCCTAGGACAGAAGCCTTTACTGAACTTGAGCGGTTGTCTGGAACTGATGCTACTACCCGAAGCTAGAACGCGCCCTAAATATAGGCATGAAGCATGTTTCCCGCACCACATGAGTGGTCACTTGCTCGACCCCCGGCTTCGCGAGCTGCCACCTCTCAATTCCCAGTCTACCCTTTTTTTCTTCTCAACAAGGTTAGAGGGGCATTGTCCCTCAGTTCTTACTAACCCCCGGTACGACATGTTGTTAGCTTCAACTCGTTCGAATAAGAATCTGCAATTACCTCTGCTGTCAATTTTTTATTCATTAGGCGCTTACTCTTACTTAAACAGCTTCGCTTCCTACTTTCTTTTTTCGTAATTAGATCCTTTAAAGTGCTCGCAAGAGGTAGATGATAATCCTTCACATGTCTTTTAATAATCCAAAAGCATGGGCAATCTATCAGTTTCCTCGCATACGGTCATATTAACGATTAAAAGTCTATAATATAGCATCCCGTTCATCATTCCATTGAAATTTCATACACTTTCAAGGTTTAACCTTATATTTAAACTCATAAATCTCGAATAATTGGTAACAAATTTAGGGCGTATCCACTATATTCAACAATATCGACCTTTGTAATCCAAGTTTACATCCATTATAACATATAATTGCGTCCAATCTCACCTCGCTCGATACTTATCTCACATAATTTTCTTCATCGAATCTAATTTTTATAGCATGTTAGGGATAACATCCATCAATCATTCGCAAAACAACTCGAAATAATCAACACTCTAGGTTCATTAATTCATCCGTGTAATCTACATTCAACTCAGGTAGCAGATCATATAATTCCATCCACTCATACCTCAGTTTATTTCAAAGATAGTCGTATAGCTATATTCGTATACTCTTTGTTTCTAACATCCATAACAAAGGAAACACCAATCACTTATGTTGGTCGAATATAATTAGTCGTCACTTTACAAGTCAGTATATGTAACATAACTGGTCACGGTAATAATTTTCTCTTTCTTATACCAATCGCTAGTCTTACTTAGACTATTCAGCTAATCTCTATAATTACATAAGTTTTAATTATAAGCTATATATTTCAGGATTTTACAATAATTACCACTATACTCAAATTAATCTGTAGTCACATATATTGTGACTGAAGCAAACGTACAACTCATCATCTTCACTCCTCGTGAAGCAATAGAAAAATTCAAACAGTTAATTTCGACTTATAACCAATTTAGACAAGACATAAATGAGGTATCCGCTCCAACACTGAGTAACACGAACACTTAATGAGCAACTGACACCCCGCAAATCACTATGTGTGACCCGACACTCCTCGGTAATGATTACCCATTCCATTACTCTAAACACTAGTCCCACCCGGACCACACAATATATATTTATGATTACATCAATATCAACTATAAGCGTCTCATTAAGGAATCTTTACAATAATTATTATCAACATCAAATTCAACTTCAATCACATATATTGTGACCGAAAACAGAATACCATCAAGCATCTCACTTCTCCATGAAGTAGAGGAACAACAAAACAATTAATTTTCAACATATCACATATTTGCACATAACATACATCAGCAATTTGCTCTAATATTACGTGACATAAGTAAAGTATAAAGTTTATCGAAAACATACCCGTTATATCATCATCAATGATGGTAGCAACATCCACCGTCATCTGGTAAGCTCTACGCCCAGGAGAAGTAGCATTCTTTCTCTTTTGTCTCGCAGATGACAATCCCCGACTACACAGTCCTTGACCTATACCCACTTTCTTTTCTGTAGGACATTCAATCAATCTATACCTCTCGCTTTGACAATTCCACCACACACTACGAGGAAGTTCACAATCCTTTGCCATGTATTTGATCGTTCCACACCTAACACATCGCATAATCAACTCGGTACCAGATCTTCAATGAGAATTTCTACAATTATTGTACCATCAAACTCTTTGACTCGACACTATCTGCTTGTCTTTGATTTTGATTCCCCTGTCTCTGATTTTCTGCCCTTTTTTTTTATTTTGTCATAATCCAAAATATTAATATCTTGCTTTCTTTAATGACACATTTTCCTTATTCTTTACATTTCAGGTTTTAACATCACTCTCAACTGATTTGGCCGTCATAAAAGCCCGAGATGAGGTACTGGCTTACCTAATTGTGCCCCTATACGTTGGAAACAACTCCAATAAGCTGTCGTACCTGTGAAGTCTCATCGTGTACCCACCTTTATATAAATTTCGACTTCTAATTAAACAGTTTTATCAACTCAGCAACTGCCATTCTCCATCTGTAGTTTCATAAACACTTTTCTGATTCGGACCATCATAAAATACTACGGTGTGATTCATAAAGCTTGTCTTGAAACTGATTCCAAGTATTGTAATCCTCCAATTGTTTGTAAGTATATTATTGTTCCAATCCCATATGTGATGATGTGATGGAAATCTGATGTATCAACACTTCCAAGGTCAAGGGATCGGGTTCTCTGTATCTGTCATACCTGTAAACTCAATCACAACATCTCATAAATTTTTAGTTTAAACCGTTAGTACCTAACATACTAACCTCTTACATACTAATCACACTTTTCTAATCCCCACACACTAGGAATGTTTGACCAAACTTGAGCTAAGATTTGGGAATGCTACACCTAATTGTGTACACAACGCCAAATCAAAGCTCTGATACCAAATTGTAACACCGCAATTTTCAAGCCAATTTTTTTTTTTACTTTACGGAAGCGTTTCATATAATAAACATTCTATTTACAATCGTTATAAAACATTAATTAGTAATGTTATTACCAAAAGTTGTATTTGCAAAATAGTGTTACTTAACCAAAACGGCTCAACATCAAAATCATTTCTTTAAGTCTTGGTCAATCATCCCTAATCTTAATCTCCAAAAGACTCATCCATCTACAACCTGTAAAAGATTCAACATAGTGGGGGATTAGCATGAAGCTAAGTGAATGAAAATATAACATTTTATATTGTCTAAATACAACAATCTCGATTCACAATCTTCACAGATTCACAATCTTTACGGATTCACAATCTTTACGGATTCACAATCTTTACAGATTCACAATCTTTACAGATTCACAAATAACGAGAGGTACGGCGGTTTTGCAGAACCTTACAACTGTTGTGGGCCTAACAACAGTTTACCGATAGCCCTTTACTCATTAGTAATGGTAAAGCTTCCTTAAGACACAACGAATATGTCAAGGTACAATTACCATTATCTAACAGTAAACGAAAGCCCAGCCCCCCAGTCAAGCTGCCTCTATACTTTTCCATGTGCACATATCGATTAATTAACACATAGTCAGTTAATTAACATTATACCATTAATACCGGTCCTGAAATAACGAAGCAGTACTAATGAATCAGCACTAACTGATCAGCACTAAGTGAATCAACATTACTAAATCAGCACTAACGGAATCAGCACTAACGGGATCAGCACTAACTGATCAGCACTAACGGGATCGACACTAACTGATCAGCACTAACTGATCAGCACTAACGGGATCAGCACTAACTGATCAACACTAACTGATCAGCACTAACGGGGTCAGAACTAACTGAGCAGCACTAAACACTTTCAATTGCAACCAAAACCATTGCAATTTAAACAATACAAAGGTTATAAATCCACTCACCTTTGCCACGTCTCTTTCCATTCAGTTGTCTAATATCACTGAGCCTCTTTTCCTTTTCCTGATAATTAAAACAATACCCGAGTTAATAACCATATCAAGAATTGTATAAATTATACACACAACTTCAAAATCAACGTGTATGTCATTAAATTGCACTAACCAAAACATGTAATGTCACTTTGACTTTACAAGTCAAAATCAAGAAATATTTGTACATTTATAACCATTTTGACCCAAACGAGTCAAAATCCAATCTTAACTTTAAACACTTCAAAACATATAACCAATGATTCATAAACATGTAGAAACGATAACAAAACTAATTAGTCATTTTGACTAAATGTCAACTTACATTATGGTCTAAGTCAATAATTCATCATTTGACACTATCTTAGTATTGTCAAAATCTTCCAAACCGATTCCAAACCCAAATTCAATTATAATACTTCAAGATTCAAACTAACATTTCAATAATCATTTAGATATCATATCAAGATTAACTTACCTATTCTAAATTTGATCCGGAGTTAAAGTTCCAAAATTGATTAATTCAATACTTGAAGCCAATTTAACCAAACAGTAAGTTATTCATGGCAAATCTTCCCATTCTTGTTAAAATAAGTTATTAATAATATTTATTTGTTAAAACATAATCATTTAACCTAAGACAACAATTATTGAACAAAAAGCACAATTTTAAGAAATTAGGCTAAACACCCATTTTCTTCATGATCACCTAAATATCAACTTATCTATAACACATTTTGTCAATTTGTAATTTAATTAAAATAAATAACATTTAGGATCATTATACGTTAACTTAAGCTTAAATACATATACATGAACACAAAATCATCAATAAAAGAAATATTTGAGTTTTTCTTTTTTTTAACCCTTCTTCAAAAAAAAAAAAAAAAAAAAAACCCATCAATTGAGATTTGAGATGAAATCATCAAATTAGTACGTTAATTAGTAAGAGTTCATGAAACTAACCACAATCATCAATAATTAACAACAAAGTCACTAATTTGACAACTTAGCAAATAAACCCACCAAAAATTCGTAACCTAGCTAGTTCATCACTAACAAAAACTATAAACCTTATTCAAGAGAGAAGAGTTTACCTTTACAAAGCTTGCTTAAGAATCGAAAATCAGAAATCCAACATAAAAGATTTTAGCTCCTAATTCCAATTCTTGCTAAAAAACTAAAAAACTTCAAAAATGGTGTAGTGTGTGTTCTGTTCGAAGGAAGCATGCAAAATCAAAAGAAACGAGTCACTTTTTGAGTAACCAACATCCAACACGTGCAATACCCAACTTAAATCTGATTTTCACTTTATTACAATACAATACTAAATATTTAGTTAGTAGTTAATTTATTTAAAATATTAAATTAACTCTGATTTTGATTTATTGTTATATTTAGAAATTTGTTCAAAAATTAATCTAATGATATAAAAATCATTAAAATATCTAAATATTATAGTTTCAACTAATTTTGACCAATATCAATTATTTCAATTAAATTATTTAAAACTCAAACAAATTAATAAATAATATTTATCACTTACCGAAAGTGATAAAATATTAGGTCGGGGTTCAGGGTGTTACATTAGTGAGTCATATGTTCGGGTCGTCCCACCCATTTCACTCGCAAAGCGAACTAACACATCCTGCCAAAATCCACATTTAACCCTGAAGTTCGACTTAACGACATTTTCGGAAGTGTCGATCCAAGCCTTGCATAAGCCTATATCTTCAAGCTTCGTCCATGTCGTGCTTCCGCCGGTCACCCCCTTTGTCGGTGGTTGACGCCTTTTTGGTACCTTATTTTTTGTTGGCGCTACAACGGGCTCGGGCTCGTCGGACGACTCGGAAGACTCAACATCGAGGGGCGCGGCGGGAGTGGCGGGGGAACCACTTTGTGTTCGTGGTTGGTAGTCGTATTGGTCGAGCCCGGCGAAAGGATCAAAACTTTGGTGGTCGTATTGATCCCCACCAAAATAATTTTGATAACCTTGTTGTGGTGGTTGTTGATATTGTGGCGGTTGTTGTTGTTGTGGAGGGTATGGTCTGTATGGTGGTTGGTAGTAGGGGGGAGCAAATGGATTATTTTGATAACCTTGTGGGATTGGTTGAGTTGTTTGGTGTACGAAACTTGGTGTTGAAAGTTGATCGAGGGTGATTGAGAGGGTGTGGGAGTGTTTGCTTGGCGTTGAGATTTTGTAGCCTTTCCTTTGTTCTTGGAGGAAGACATTTCTAGAGAGGGTGATTGAGAGATTTGAGTGTGTGTTTGAGTGGAGAAAGAAATGAGAGTTGTGAATTATTTGGTAAAAGAATTGGGTATTTATAAGGTAAAAAAGGGGTGTTTGTTTAAAGTTTTAGCCGTTGGAGAGGGGGAGAAAGAGCCGTTCAACGGTCGAGTTGAACGGTCGAATACTCGACCGTTGGAGCACCTCGATGGGCCGTAACGCGGGGGACGCGTCGCCGAGGCTGAGGTGGCCGGTCGCGACCGTTGGTCGGGTCACGCATTACAGATGGTCTTAGAGTTGGGTTTTTGGTTTGAAATTGTTTTTGGAACTTGAATCTGGGTTCAGATCGATTCACATTTTTTGTTTGGATCATGTTTCTCTACTGAGTTTCATTGTTGGTTTGGAGTTCATCATTCTCTCTACTCAAAATTCAGACTTGACTGAGGATTCTATAAAATGCTACCTCAGGAAACCTTTTGACGAACTCTCGGTCGAAGATTTCCTTTAAGACAATCTTTTCTAATACCCTAGTGATACCACCCGTTGGTGGCACCAAAGCTTAGATGATTTTCATCATCATCAACGGGATTTTGGGTTTGAATAAGATGAAGAAGATATTTGTTATTGTTATATCTACAATTTGGCATGCTTTTAGTTTAATCCCAAATTACGACTAGTGATGACGCTTGCAGATTATGGGAAGAAGATGAAATGGATGTGTGCAAGTAGCTAGATTTGTACCTAAAGCAAAAAAAATTGTACATACACTTTGTTTTTAGTTTTTTTTGTAGAAAATAAATGTGAAAAGATAAAAATGCTCTCATGCATTGGCAGCATTGCACATGAGGGACTTTACATAAACTTTTTAAATCTGTTTAGCCTAAAGGACCAACGATGTAATACATTTGTTGAAATAAGGACCATCGGTGTAATCTTTGAAACTAAAAGATTGTTGGTGAAATTTGGTATAAACGATAAGGACCATTGGTGTAATTTACTCTTTAAAAAATGATTTGGGCTATTGATAGTTTTTTTAATCCGGTGGAAACACTGCACAGTAATACCAAAAAAAAAAAAATCTCAAAAATTTACCTCGTGGGATTTTTTTTAGTAGTAGCATGTGTCACTGCGTGGCCCATAACAGGTCCGCCCCTGTCGCAAGCTCAGTGTAACACCTTAAATTTTAGAAACCATTTTTTTTTAAATGTGCGTAAGCATAAAGATAATTAGTAAGTTTTAGGTTTACAACCCAAACATCCCAAAATAAACTCCCAGAATAACAAGGTTTAAACGGTGTTAATAAACGACAAGACTCATTTTACAAAATATATCAAACCGAGTTTGGTCAATCATCCCGTCTTAAGTACCATTCTACCTGAAAAGAGTTAACGAGGGAGAGATTAACACAAAGCAAAGTGAATGAATATAATCTACAAATTCTGTTAAGCACAACAAGCACGCAATCACATTTCCACATTCAAAAACCATGTAACCACATAATCACTGTTTTGTTCTGAGAAGATCGGTGGTCCTGCCGGAGCCTAAAACCATCGTTGGCCTAACAATGGTACTCGATAGCTCTGTACCCAACATCCTGGTAAACCTCCTTACATGTAACGCATACAGGTAAGGTCCGAATACCGCGATCGTCGATACACTATGCCCAGTCGTTATCCTTCCGACACTGACTTCCCAATCCTCGACTACCGATCAAGCCGAGTTGTTGCTACCGATCAAGCTAAGCCTCCTCATATACGTGCACGTATTCCATTTAACATAACACCATCAATTAGGTACCAAACAAGCAAGTTAGTTATGAAAAATCGCGTCGAAAACATCACACGAAGAAATTTGCGTTGCGATCCCCAAAGTTTGTGCTGCACGAAGAATGTTCGTGCTGCACGAAGAAGTTTGTGACATGAACTTTCTGGTTCGCAACACGAACCCTCTTTGTGGTGCACGAAAAAGTTCGTGCGGCACGAAATCGAGTTTTCGTCCGAGTTTGCGACACAAACCTTCTGGTTCGCGACACGAATGCTGAAATCCTGCATTTTTCCACAAGTTTGCAATTCCAAACCAATTGTAAACAAAACACAAGTTTGGAGGTTAAATCCACTCACCATAACCTTCTCCTTGCCACCAACTCAGTAGTCTAATGTCACTGAGTTGTCATCCCGTTTCCTGTGAATTTAAAGGAATACCGAATTAGTAATCAATACTACAAGATTACAACAATTGCCAAATAAGCTCATACATTAACTCTTGGATCAAATAGAATCCAAACACCTGAAACATCTGAATATACATGTCAATGTGTCATGACCATATCATACTTACACCACAAGTCAACTAACAAACATACATCTTTTACATCCAAACGGGTCAAAACCGGATTATTAAACAATAATACATTTTACAACTACAATCATATCATTAACTTACAATTTACCAAATTACATAATAACTTAACAACCACCAAGTGTTATCAATACTATTTGTAACGAATGAACCTAACAAAACACTTATACTTACACAATTCAAGCTACTTAAGTCATTTCACTACCAAATGGTCCAAACGGGTCAAAACCCGAATTTAACTACCACACCATCAAAATTCCACTAACTTACACATAATCACCACATCTAGCAAGTCATAACTAGTTGAACAATTCAACAAGATCATAACTTCCATAAACTAAGTATTTTACCCATAAATCATTATTTCTATCTTTTGACCCAAATCATCCAAACACTAACTAGTTTATTTCACAAATCCACCAATACTTGGTTTTTGACATACATAACTTACCATACATGTTTTCTCAACATAACAAACAACAATAAACAATAAAATATCAAGTAATCGAAGTTTTGGTAAAACCCATCTTCTCCAAACCTCCATTAATGGAGCTTGAAGGTGAGTTCCGCCAAAACTTATTTCTTCCAACAATAATCATACAATATATGTCAAAACTTGTATAAACATAAATATAACATCTACAACAAGAATCACCAACAAAACATCAAGAAACTCAAACCCTAGTTTTAACAAAACTCAAGAACTTCCAGAACTAGTAAAGAAGGGTGAAGAACTAACCACAAAGCTTCCACTACAACTAGGTTTGGGTAAGAATTCGAGATTTGCACAAGGATTCACCAAGATTTTGCTCAAGAACAAAGAAGGGTTTTCTTTTCATTTTAAAAGAAGATGGAGAAATGAGATGGAAGAAAAAAATGGATAAGGTAACAAGTGAGAAGTGAAAAAGGAGGTGATCTCCCTCCCTCTCTATACCGTCCAAAACAAGGGGTGGGGCCCCTTTGTTGGCCAAAAGTTCAGATTATAACACTAAGTCCGGTTCGTAATTCATTCATTTAAAATACCAAACGAATTCTGTTTTTAGCAACGAATATATATTCGGAATCGAAATTAAAAGGAGAATCCAAAAATATAAAAATCATAAAATTATTTAAACATTTCAGAAATCGGATATATTAATCCCTTGATTAAAATATCACAAAAGGACAAAAGGCCAAATAATTCATTTAATATTTAATCAAAATTTTCACATAAGGTCAAATAGATATTTATCATATATCAATATATACCTAAAACAACTAGGCCGATTTTAGGATGTTACAGTGAGTACTAGAGAATTCGAGCTTGGCTCGAAATCCTATTCGAGTATCTCGAGATCGAGCTAGAGCCCAGTTTACAGCGAGTCGATTCCAAGTATTTTTCTAGTCGGCCTCGAATAGCTCGCGAGCTGTCTCGGCTCACATCAAAGAAACTCTAATAGCCGAATCGACGCAAAAAAAAGACTTGAAATCACATCAATTAAAGAAAATCATTTAAGCTAAATCGGTAATACAAAATTAATTAAACAAAAACGAGATCGAATATATAAATACCTTAAGTTGCAACTGTGAATCGCTCGTGTCGTCGTTTGAGAGTTTTTATGAAGCTGAATCGAAGTTTTGGGAAATGTACAGTTATGTATTTTGCAAAATTGGGGTTTAACCTCGTTTTGTTTCCCTTTTGTAAGATCGAAAGAACATATCCGGTCAAAACTCAAGCGGCGGTGCTATGGTGGCTGTCGTTAATGAAAAGGAAGAAAGAAGAATTAATTGAAAGTGAAGAAGTGAGTGAAAACCCTATATTCCCAAAATTTTGAAATTGTGTAACTGAAAAGAAGAGTGGGTGGTATATATATATATATATATATATATATATATATATATATATATATATATATATATATATATATATATATATATATATATATATATATAGTGAAGAATTAAAATCAGAACCAATTTTCGCTTTAGAACTGTAAGAACTAATTTCAACCAATCAGAATTAAGGAAATTTGAATTTTCCCCCTAAATTCGTGAGGGGTATAATTGCCATTTAGACCATCCATATTTCCGTGGATTTCTTCTCTCCCCCATTTATTATTTTGAAACTTCACTCTCTCTCTTCAAAAACTTCCTTCTTTCTCTTTCCAAAATAATAAAAACCACCATAATTCTTCTTCTCCAATTCTAGTCACCTTACCGACTCAAACAAGGAAAACCAATCACACCATTGAAACGAGCGTCTTCTTCCGAATACAACGATACCTTCCATCATTGAAACGGGTATATGCGGCGGCAGTGGAATTAGGGTTTCGCCGGCGGCGACGGCGACGTTGGTGGTTTGAAACAAAATTCACTGGCGGTCGTCTTACCATTACCAACAGTCGCCGTTTCAGTTGAATCTACACTAAAATATTCATTGTTACTTCTTTGTAACAAAATTGGTCCTTTGTTCGTTTGAAGCCAGAACCTTCCTCAAGTATGACGTCATTGCGTGTGGATCTTTCATTAACAAGGAGGTTTATTTTGTTTTCTCGCTCAACATTTAACATTTAACATTTAACATTTAACAGGTAAACGGTGCTGGGTGGTAATGTTTTTTTCAGATGAAAAAGTATGAATTTAAGGTTTATTGATTCCAAAGTTAAGCTTCGGTGCACATAAACGAAATAACTAAATTAATTCTTTTACGGTGTTGATGTTAATGTAAGTTTTTAGTGTTTGGGTTTTGAATTGTATGCTTGTTTTGATATGAGTTTGTAAGTTAAAAGTGGATAGTTGCTTGGTCACGTGTAATGTTATACATGTATGTATTGAAAGTATAAGGATTGTATTTATTTGGGTTATACATGTATGTATTAAAAGTATAAAGATTGTATTCATGTTATACACGAATGCATTGTTGTACATATATGTTTGGGTTGTATATTGACGATTGTTTGGGCTGTATAATCATAATGAGCCGGTTATACATTGATGTATTTGGTACAATGTTAGAGATTATGCATAAGATTCGGTGTACATGTATGTAATTATAATGATACATGCATGTAGAGTATTGTTAAAACAACTCCGTACGTACCACAAATTTATATTTTTTACATGACGTTCGATACAATATCATAACTCTTCGTAACTAGAAAACATATGTGTAATTATACATGTATGTATAAAAAATCGTGCATCAGAAAATTAATACACACAAATGCATATATTTGCAATAACAAATATAAAAAAATACAAAAAACTAAATATAAACTAAATTGTGAATTTACAATAAAAATTTAGAATCATTGTATTTTAAGATATGCATCATCGTTGTCAATGTTTGAATAATTGGGGAAACAAACTTCCTTAAATAGTTGGGGAGCATTCAATTCACACGAAATATTCCAAAATAATGGGGATGTTGCAATACCCATTATACCCTCCCAGATTTAAAAGAAATTAAAAAACAAATCGTAAATTACTGGCGGATGTTGCAATACCCATTATACCCTCCCAGATTTAAAAGAAATTAAAAAACAAATCGTAGATTTTAAGATATATATATATATATATATATATATATATATATATATATGTGTGTGTGTGTGTGTGTGTATGTATAGGAATGAGCTCCATTGAAAATTAATATATTGGGTGAGAATAAGAGAATAGATCTCATCCGTTGATTAGGGCGGATTTGGGGCTCACGGCCCGGAAAAGTCTGCCGCGCGACACGAGGGGGCACATGTGCCCTGTTTAATCATCGATGATTAATGTGTAACCATCGATGATTACCCCATGATTAAAAAATTCTCACGTTCTCGTTATATATATACATATATATGTATATATATATATATGTATATATATATACACATATATGTATATATATACATATATATATATATATGTATATATACATACATATATATGTATATATACATACATATATATATACGTACATATATATGTGTATATATATATATATAGCGGTTCATGCGAGAACAACTAAAATTGCGAGAACTGCGAGAACCACTTTCTAGCCAATCATTTTGCTTAATTACATTTTTTAATATAAAGGATATTGTAGTCTTTTTAACACTAAAATCTTTTTATTAAATCCAGTTTCCTTAATTAAATTAATTCATTTTTAAATTCGGATCCTATTTTTTAGGATTCGAATTTTGTAGTTTGTAATTTTTTTCGCAATTCGTATGTGTTCATTGATGAATGCCGAAAAATAATTAATATTTTTTTACCATATTTAACCTGTTCAGCATATAATAATATTTTTTTTCGCAATGTACATAATGAACATAATGAACAAGTCTGAAACACAGATATTTCTATACATAATATAATGAACAGATGTGAAACACAGATGAACAGATCTGAAATAACAATATTTCTATACATAATATAATGAACATAATGAACATAATGAACAAATATACATAATATACATAATATAATGAACATAATGAACATCGAGTATATATTACGAATGAAAACATATTTGAATGAACGGCAACCCTAAAATCTGCCCACGACAACAATCATCATCAACAATATTCATCGAAAACTTTTACCATTTATCATCAATAAAATACCATCTAGTCTGCAACAGAGAAAATCAAACAAAAATTACTCAACAAATCTAATCCAAAAGAATTAATAAAAAAATCAAATAAAAAAATTACCTTTGAAAACCAATCTGAGGGTCTTTTACCCGGCGCTGTTTCACCAAAAAACTGAAATTAAGGCATAATACTGGTCGTCATCATCGATCATCATAGAGTTAGTCCACAGATTGAAAGAATTTGATAAATCTAAAAAGAATTTGATAATTTTTTACAATTTGTTCAGATCTGTTATAGAATCTGTTACTAGAAACTTGGGGATTTTTTTACAATAGAATAAACCATATGTAACTTTTTAGAATTATCAAATTCTTTGATTGTTTAAAAAGCGGATTTTATCCATAAAAATATCAAATTCCTATAACAATCTGCCCAATAAGAACATACATGGATAAAAAAAAATTTCAAATATATCATAAGTTCTCATAGTTTTGTTCATTTGATCTGAACAAACCACTAACAAAAAACTTATACATTGATGAACATATCATTGTAAAAAATCCCCGTCCGAACCCTAGATCCACCGGCTTCATCCTCGCCGAAACAACTGTACACACGTCGGATCTATAACAGATCTGAGATCTGGGTTGCCATCAAACGGGTAGAGAGAGAAAGGGGGAGAGAGAAAAACATGGAAAGAGAGAGACATAAACGCAGAGAGATTGAAGAAGCTAGAAGATACCATTGGTCCACTGCGGTTATGATTGTCGGCGGCGGTGATGGGGTTGACGGTGGTCCGCTGCGTCGCTGCCGGTAGTTGCGTCGCCGGCAGTTGTTGTTGTGGCTATTAGATCTGATTGCTAGTAATCTGGTACAAGGATTCATGCTTGGAGAGAGAACCTCCCAATATGAGCGTACATTTTGAACGAAGGGTTTAATTATATATTTAAAATATTAACTTCCCCTAGATAGGTGCAAACGTATGTTTACGGAAATACCCCTCCACGAATTTTTTTAATAAATTTATGTTCATGAAAATAACAAAATCTGCCACAAATGATCTTAACCACTAATCTATAAATCAAAGGGCTAAAAAGATGTTCTCGCGGTTCTCGCAATTTTAGTGGTTCTCGCATGAACCGCTTTCTATATATATATATATATATATATATATATATATATATATATATATATATATATATATATATATATATATATATATATATATATATATATGTATATATAGGGTCCGGATCCGGTGAGGACTCTTTTCCCGGTGAGGACTGCGAGGACTCCAAAAAAAAACTCTAAAAATGATCCAAAAAAATTTCTTTATTAAATATCAAAATCGCAGACTATAAGATCCAAAAAAAAATATGGATCATAATTTTGATCCACAAAAACAATATGGATCATTGTTATGATCCGCAAAAAAAAGTGGATCATAATTTTTTTTTGAATTTTTTTTGTCAAATGTTGTAATAATCATGGGGAGTTATATATATTTTTTTCAGAATTTTTTGAAATTTTTTTGAGGTGTCCTCGCGAGTCCTCACAGGATCCCACTTCTATGTGTGTGTGTGTGTGTGTGTGTGTGTGTGTGTGTGTGTGTATATATAGTGAAGGGCTAGTTACAGAACCCATTTTAAGCTACAGAACCCGTAGAACTCAATCTAAACCATTGAATTTCAAAATGAAATGATCATGGAAGATATATGAAGTGATTTAATGAGAGACCCCCATGCATGTTTGTTATTCATGCACGGAAACATATATTTCTTTGTGCATGTATGTTTTCATCTATGTATACATAAGTGTTATTTTTGCATTATTTGAACATATATGTTTTTCAGTATTTTTGATGTTTTTCTTATAGTATATGTTTAATTTGGGTTAAATGTTATTTTTTTGCATATTTTTTTACTAAATTCTAATATTCTTAGATGGGTTCTGCTTAGTTCTACGTAAAAAATGGGTTCTGCAAATAGTCCGCCCCTATATATATATATATATATATATATATATATATATATATATATATATATATATATATATATATATATATATATATATATATATATATATATATATATATATATATATATATATATATATATATATATATAATATATATATATATATAGGGTTGAATTAGTTTCAGAACCAATTAATGCTACAGAACCAGCAGAACTCAATCTAAACCATTGATTTTTGAAATAAAATGATCATGGAAGACACATTAATGTATTTGATGAGGGACCCCCAAATATTGGTTTGCATGGATGTCATTCATGCATGTATACATATATGTATATGTTTTCATGTATGTATACATAAGTGTTATCTATACATGTATGTATACATGCATGAATGACATCCATGCAAACTAATATTTGGGGGTCCCTCATCAAATACATTAATGTGTCTTCCATGATCAATTCATTTCAAAAATCAATGGTTTAGATTGAGTTCTGCTGGTTCTGTAGCCTTAATTGGTTCTGATTATAATTCTACACTATATATATATATATATATATATATATATATATATATATATATATATATATATATATATATATATATATATATATATATATATATATATATATATATATATATAGTGAAGGGCTAGTTACAGAACCCTTTTTAGGCTACAGAACCCGCAGAACTCAATCTAAACCATTGAATTTCAAAATGAAATGATCATGGAAGATACATGAAGTGATTTAACGAGGCACCCCCATGCATGTATGTTATTCATGCACGAAAACATATATGTTTTTGTGCATGTATGTTTTCATGTATATATACATAAGTGTTATTTTTGCATAATTTGAACATATATGTTTTTCAGTATTTTTGATGTTTTTCTTAAAGTATATGTTTGATTTGGGTTAAATGTTATTGTTTTGCATATTTTTTTACTAAGTTCTAATATTCTTAGATGAGTTCTGCTTGGTTCTACGCAAAGATGGGTTCTGTATATATATATATATATATCTCCCACCTATATATGTAGCAAGGACATGATTTTAATTTGATGACATGTACCAATAACATTGCTTCTTAATGATAACATGGATGCTGACTCAAAGGGCATAATAGGCAATTAACTTCTTCTTTATATGGAAACATATTCATGTCTTCCCTCGCTTCATTTTTCGCCATAACATTGTTTTTTATTTGTAAACAAAAAATTTTAAGAAAATCAAAGTTCTTAAAATTAAATTCTTTACGAAATGAGTATAGTCATAAAAATTTGAAAAAAAAATGTCATGGTTGAAGATTGTGAATTCAATGATTAATTCATAGATTAAGCATAAACAAGTGATAATATAGGAAGATTAAGATGGATGGAATATTTGAACACTTTGCTATTGATGGGGGCTGCTACAATTTGGGCAAATGTTATGCAAATTAGGTTACTACTTACTATATATACCTAGCCAAAGTTTCGACTAAATACAAAATGGTCCCTAGACTATTGGTTACAATAAATGTGACCCAATACTGGTTCAAACATTTTACAAAAAATAATCTTATGATCTAAAAATGTAATTTAAATTTATTATGATCACAAAATGTTATAATCTCAAAATTTTTAAGAAAATCAAAGTTCTTAAAATTAAAATCTTTACGAAATGAGTATAATCATAAAAATTTGAAAAAAAAAATGTCATGGTTGTAGATTGTGAATTCAATGATTAATTCATAGATTAAGCATAAACAAGTGACAATATAGGAAGATTAAGATGTATGGAATATTTGAACACTTTGCCATTGATGGGGGCTGCTACAATTTGGGCAAAAGTTATGCAAATTAGGTTACTACTTACTATATATACCTAGCCAAAGTTTCGACTAAACACAAAATGGTCCCTAGACTATTGGTTACAATAAATGTGACCAAACAATGGTTCAAACATTTTACGAAAAAAATCTTATGATCTAAAAATGTAATTTAAATTTATTATGATCACAAAATGTTATAATCTCAAAAATTTTAAGAAAATCAAAGTTCTTAAAATTAAATTATTTACGAAATGAGTATAGTCATAAAAATTTGAAAAAAAATGTCATGGTTCAAACATTTTATGAAAAAAAATCTTATGTTCTAAAAGTGTAGTTTAAATTTATTATGATCACAAAATGTTATAATCACAAAAAATTTAAGAAAATAAAAGTTTTTAAAATTATATTCTTTACGAAATGAGTATAGACATAAAGTTTGAACAAAAAAATGTCATGGTTCAAACATTTTACGAAAAAAACTTATGATCTAAAAATGTAATTTAAATTTACTATGGTCACAAAATGTTATGATCACAAAATGTTATGATCCAAATTTATTATAGTCTAATTTTATTATGATCGAAAGTTATAATAATCAATGTTTAAAAATATTATGATCCAAAAATATTATAGTCTAAACATATTATTATCAACACTCACACATGAAATTGTTGATGATATTATGTTTAGTGTTGGTTCCCAACAACACAAACGTGTTGCGTTATGACCGAGTAACGAAGATAAGATAAGTGAACAACAAGATTTCAATGATTAAGAGTTTATTAAAACAACTTAATACAGTACAAAGTTTGCGGAAATAGATAGTACACAACTAACTAAAACTCTATACTTGAAATGACCTTTAGACCGCTCAAACTAGAAGAGTGTAAGCTGAGAGTTATATCAGCTGATACTAACAGCTGATATTAATGCCTTAGTAATAACTATGGAGGAGTTAATACTTAGACAAATAACTAACTCTCAGAGAATGTTCTTGTGCTTATGATTTCTAAAGGTGTGTGTAAATGCAAGCATTTACGTCTGTATTTATAGCCCAAGAACCATGTTCCTTAGTCCACAAGTTTGACGACATGTAAACATATTATTCGTCGATGTGGACTTGTATATGGATCATTAAATGCTCTTGCACAAGTTATTGTCCCAAGTGTACTTTGTGTCAACTATTTCCGGTACCCTTTCTGACGCACAGTGAAAGGTGTACTACACAAGTACAGAAATAGTTGACTTTCTCTTTACATGCTTGAGGGACAAACGATGATAATGTACTGACATTAACTTCTATTCCAAAATAGAAGATCTTAAGCGTTTTCTTCTTCTTTGAGCGGGAAAGGGAAATGTTCAAGGTGTCAATGAACATTTCCTATAAGTCTTTATCTGCAGCAGATACTATCAGCTGATTCCACAATCAGCTGAATAGTCTTCTTCTTATCTTTGTCCTTTGGTCATAGACTTCGAATGAACTCTCGTTAATAGCTGCTGATTTGACTTGTATCCTAAAGCTAAGTACGTACTCAGCTGAAGGTTTATTGTGTATACTTGCTTCAGCTGAGATACATACTTCAACTGTTATTTATTCTTCTTGGCTATCAATCATCAAATCTTATTTACTTAGTCTTGGGACTAACAATCTCCCCCTATTTGATGCAATCGAATAGTCATATAAGTGTAACCCTATAATGATTCAGCTGATGAAGTCAGCTGAATGCTTATGTGCTTTGACCCTTAGGGTTCTTTTGTATATGTTTATCTTTTTGCAATTTTTACAAGTATATTACACAACTTTTGATTTTCTATTGATAAGGCAATTAAAATTACAAGGAAAATAAAAAAAACTATAATGCCTCGGATATAGCTGATCCAACGACATTGCGATACAGTGAGTTGAAGGCTGAGTTTATTAATTTCTTCATTTCTCTTCCCTCTTCAGTGGAGGAACTCAGCAGCTTGTGACAGATCATAAGTTGATCCACATCACATAGATCCAACTCATCTGCTCGCTGAAAGCACTGCTCCTTCTTCTTCTCCAGATAGCAAAAGCCATGAATTGGTTCTTTTACGATCAGCCCAGGGACGAAGTTAACTCCCGTGGGGATGGCTTTTGTGATATTGGGTCTTGGTCGTTTTGCAAATATTATCGATGACCCAATATCTAGTGGTCTGGAGTCAGCAAGGGGCTCGAGGAGAACGGACTTACGTTTCTCCCCATTTGCTGAGGAGCTTTCATCAGCAGATCCTCCGATAGCAGCTGTTTGAGATTTACACAATTTAGGAGGTATGCGATATACCAACTCAGGAGCTTGTCTCCTGATTGTCTCGCATAGAATCTTGAAAGAGTAGATTGCGAATTTTATCTCGTTTTCCAGATCTGTTATAGTCCGTGATTGTTTTGCAGATCTGGCAGCTACTTCAGTTTCTTTCCATTCATCGTAATTGAGAACGAAGCTGATCTTGTTCAGAGGAAACTTTTCATTGACCACATTTCCTCCATCTCTTGTTATAACAATTTCATCAGAAGAGCTGGGATCGTATCTGGGGGCCCTTACGCTGGTGATCTTTGCCTCTTACCTACGCTGATAAAGAACTTTTTTGAACAACCTAATGTTCTCAGCTCTTTGGGCTTCAGCTCTTTGATACAGCTCTTCATGAGTTTTTCTTTGAAGGGCAATGGCTGTATCAAGATCAGCGGCGATTCCAACTTCTTCTAGGATGAAGTTTTTAACCGCAACAGATGTAGGCTCCCCCTCAGCAGGATAAGGAATCTCCTGTATAATAGGCTGAGGTTTTTGGATTTGCGGGGCTTGGACTTGTGGGCCATCAACTGATTTAAAGGAATCAACGATTTTAACACAACCAGTTGAGGGTGCAGCTTCTTCTTCTTGTGTTCCAGCAGAGGTGATAGGTGGAATTCTTGAGTTATCACCTGCTGGAACGTCTTCGGTATTGGCTCCAACAGCAGAGGTGACTATAGGTTGTGAACTATTTTGTTCACCTTGTTGTTCACCTGCTGAAGTGGCCTATTTCTCCCCCTCAGAGAGTGCCCGAAGAAGAGGGGTACTCTCTGGTGCTGAAGCAGGACGGACAACAGCGGCACCCTCATTGAGCTTTGCAAGAATGAGGTCAAGGGTGCCTTGGAGACCAGCGACTTGGGAAGTCAGCGAGCTGACTTCAGTCTCCATTTTGTCCAACCTGTTGGACACAGCACAAGCTGACTCCTCAATAGCCTGAGAAAGGTGGCTATGAGTAAGTGTCAGCAAAGACTCTTGCTTTGATTGGGCAAGATCCAAGCTGTCCCGAACTTCGGAGAGAAGTTGGTCTTGATCAACTCTGTCAGAATCGCGAAGGGAGTTCAACGCTTGACGCACGTAGTCGTTAAGAGATATGAACCCGCTGGTGTTGATGCGAATCTGATCAGAAAGAAGAGCCAGCTGAGGAGCCTGAGAATGAACCTCAGTGTGCAGAGAAGTTATACTGGAAGAGAGATTCTCAGCAGTTTGGGCAGACTTCTTTGGAACATCCTTGCGAAGGGAGTCCATCTGCTTACTCAGCATGGCCATCCCAGGTCGAATCTAGGATGTAACAACTCTAGACATCAGAGCAGCAGCTGCTCTGATGGGAATGCGTCCTCCAGCTTTGTTGGATTCAGCATGGGACACTTGGACGATTTGGAGGTAGGGGTCCGGCATGTCTCCAGCTTGAGGGGTAACCTCAGCTGTGGGAGTGAGTGTTCCTGAGTTAGGAGGAATGGCTCCTATGGGTTGCTCAGGTACTTTGGGGGGTGAGTTGGGTCCAACTGAAACTTCTGGGATTATAACAGAAGTGCCGACATCAGTTGTCAAAACAGTTTGAAGCTCAGAATGTTCTCCGTCAGATGACGAATAGTAAGACTGAATAGGATCATCAGTCAACTCAAACATTAGATGAAAAGTTGTTTGAATCTCTGGAGCTTCAGTCTCATCAGCCGGCGATACTGATATGGAGACTAGAGGAAGAGTTCCTCTGGGTGGTTGGTTAGCTGCCTCACAGCTCAGTTGGCGATTACTTTCGCGATCACTGGCAGCTAGGGTGGATGCCTCAGTAACAACTTGGTCTAAAGTTGTCTCTTCATTGGCGGTGGTGGTTTCCTTGATCACTAGCTGGTGTAAGCCGGTGACGTCGTGGGAAACAGAAGGGTCAGCTTCAAGATTTACTTGGTTTCCAGTTAATCTATCATCAGCTGAAGACTCAGGGATTGATGAAGAAGTTGGGGGTGGTGTGTGTGCAGCTGACTCTCGGGTGGCTTAGGTTGAGCCGAAAACTTCACTAAAAGTCTGTTGAGAGACTGAGGTTGCTTGTGGAGTTTGTTCCCGTGTTACAATGACAGATAATGAATCGGTCGAGGAGCTACGCAGAGGTGTGGAGCCGGCACTAACTCCTGAAGAACGAGATTGCCGTTTTGAAGTCTGCTGACTTGTTGAGAAATCAGCAGAGAGAGAGTGGATGAAAGGAAAGGAAGATTAAACAGCCGAGAGTGTTCAACTAGGAACTCCGAATATTGGTGGAGTTCCTTGATAAACACTGCCAATCTGAAAATGAGAAGAACAAAGATCAGAAGCTGATGAAGCCTCTGATCGTAAGTGATCTTCTCTAGGACCCTGGCTGAGTCCAGATGTTGATTCTGTTTCAAGTTCAGCATCTGCAATCATCTTTTCTGCACCAATAGTAGCAGTCCTTCTTACCTCCAGCAGAGGGGAGACAGAAGTACTGATGGCAGAAGAAGATGATAAAAAGAATGAAGAAGAAGGAGGGCGATTAGAGGGTCGCTTAACTCGCTTCTTCACCATCAGAGGAGAGTCATCTGCATCAGCAGAATCCTCATTCTCAGGGATTGAGATCCCTGTTGAGGTGGTGGTTTTCCCATCAGCAGCTGGGGATGGACGCCCAGTTGAGGGAAAACACTCCAGATGAGGAAAGGACTTACCTTCTTGTAGGGCAGATTTCTTCGATGTTTTTCCCTTCTTTCGATCCCTCTTGGATCTGAATCGATCATCTATGATCTTCAGCATGTACGAGGTGAGGGGAAATGCCTTCTCATCATCCTTCTTCTGGAAGATGAGGCTGGAGATGGAACGAACCATCACGGATTCCCCAAGGATGTCCTCATAATCTATCTCCAGCTTTTCAAGCATCACATGTGCGACGTACAATGTGAAAAAGTGAAGATAGGGAATATGATTTCCCTTGCTTTTCAGCTTGGTCTTGACCTCCTCGTACACAGTCTCCCGTAGTCGATCCGCTGACCGGTGACTAGGGCTTCAGCAAAGACTTGCATGCTGGGGTTGCACTGGTTGAGAGACCCGGAATTGCCGCCTATACCCTGAATGATGTGGGTAAAGAAATAGGCCCAGGGTCTCGTCAGCTGAGACTTCTTGAAGATCTGCACTTTGTCTTCTTCATTTTCTAATCTGTATCCAGTGATACGGATTAGACTTGCTTTAGCTTCATCAGCAGATTTAGTCTGCTGATATTCTTCTCCAGGTTGCAGATAATCAAATCCGCAAGCAACTCGGAAATCATCAATAGAAATGGTGATTTGATGTTTCCCTACTTGCGTAGTATTCTCGTCTCCAGAGTCGGAGGCGGTCATCCAGAAATCACGCAAGAGTTCTATGATACTCTTGGTGACTCTGGTAAAGGCACCACGGATAGGGCAGTGACGTACAAACGTCACAACCGGTCGATAAATATCGACAAGATCATCCGGTGGGGAGGTCTTGGCTACTAGGTTTGACTTCTGAGAGAACTCAATGGCAGCCCTAGTAAGAGTAACCTTCTGAGCTTTCTTCGTCATTTAGGAGAGAGGGAAGAAAGATAAAGGTTAGAAAATAGAGGGTTTTTGAGAGAGAATTGTGGGAAAGATGGGATTAAAGTGGAGAGGAGAGGTGGTTATTTATAGGAAATTTATGGGTCGGTTTGGGTAAAGTTTAATATTCAAACCGGGTCATAATTGGATAGTTACAAACCAACTATAGACACGTTGGTTATCGTGCAAGGGCGGTTGGATGTGACAGTGTGAGAAAGTGGAGCTGTTTCTGTGTCAGGGTAGTGGAGCCGTTTCTGTGTCAGGGTGTCTTGTCCCTCATAAATGCCAAATATTTCCACTCGAGTGGAAATATTTGCCACAGAGAACGTGTGGATAGGGTTGGAAGATGCCCTTTTTAGGAGAACCAAACGTTTTAACTTATAAAACATGATAAGTTATCATTTAAGAGATTTTATTCGGCTGACTGATAAATTCAAACGGTTTTAGTCAGCTGAATGTACTAAGTAACAAGGTGAATCTTATCAGCTGCTGATAGTACTTCAGCAGTTGATTCAAGCCTTCAACATACCTAGCTCGCTGATCAAAATTGAATCGTTTTTCATCTAAAGGCTTAGTGAATAGATCAGCCAGCTGAAGGTCTGTTGAAATGAAGTGGAGTTCCACGTCACCTTGTTCAATGTGATCTCTAATAAAATGATACCTTATATCGATATGTTTGGTTCTAGAATGAAGAACTGGGTTGTTGCTGATTGCAATAGCACTCGTGTTATCGCAATAGATAGGAACTTTGCAGAAGTTCATATCGAAATCAACAAGCTGATTCTTCATCCAAAGGACTTGAGCACAACAGCTTCCAGCAGCAACGTATTCTGCTTCAGCTGTGGAGGTAGAGACAGTACTTTGTTTCTTGCTTGTCCGGCTGACTAGCTTTCCGCCAAGCATTTGACATCCTTCAGTGGTGCTCTTTCTATCCATTTTGCAACCTACAATGTCTGAATCTGAATAGCCAATTAGATCAAACCCGGAGTCTTTGGCATACCAAAGACCTAGGCTTGGAGTACCCTTAAGGTATCTCAAAATTCTTTTTTCAGCTATTAGGTGAGATTCTCTAGGATCAGCTTGATACCTAGCACACATGCAAGTAGCAAACATAATATCTGGTCTGCTGGCGGTGAGATAGAGTAATGATCCAATGATTCCTCTATATAATGTGACATCAACTGACTTACCAGTTATGTCAGCATCTAGATTGTTTGGAGGAGCCATTGGTGTTTTCATGGATGATGATGAATTCATATCAAATTTAGTTAAAAGATCTTTGATATATTAAAACATCTGTATGTGGAAATACATACATGTAATTATTATATAACCTCATTAATCTACATAAACACATTCATAGTATTGTACTTACAGTTAAAAGGGTTAACGGACCCCTAAGGTAGAAGTCCTTTTTCCCTTTCGCCCACCCAGATTTGCAAATTTTCAGGCTATCCCAAAGATAACTACACCAATTAATTTCGGACAGGTTCGTTGTTGGCGTTAAATACCACAGAATGCTTAAGTCACAATAACCTCCTTGTCTGATAACGCCCATAATTGAACAAAAGAGCACTATCCAATTCAGCTTAAAGTTTAGATTCGGACATTCGGATGTGATAATTCGATATTTAAGATCCGCCGGTTTTATTTCTTTAATTCCCGTGTATTGGCTCATCTAGTTGTCATCATTTATAGATTGCATATCCGATAAATTGGTGCCCATGTTATTCAAGCCTAACATGTCACCAATCATATCAAGTGTTATTTGTATAACACCATTTTCAAGTTTTATTTGCATCAAATCTGGGTCAAAATTGTCAACCACGTACAGACCTAGTTTTGATGGAATGGCATCCACTTTAAAATCAAACATACAGCTAAACCCCATTTCATCGAGGCAACTTTTTTGGTTCGGTTGAAGCATCGAGATTAGTGCATGAAAAGTTTTGGGACTCGACCTTGTGTACAACACCGGTAATGTTTTTGTTATATCTACATCAACTTCACCACCTCCTTCACTTGTTTCACCATATTTTTCTTTTCCTTTTCCTTTTTTTTTTCTTATCACCAGCCTCCCTTTCATGCTTCCGTCAACTACTTGATTCACCTGACAAACAATTATTGTTACTAACTACATTACACATAAACGGTTACATACATGTATTACATACTTGATTAAAAATATACCTTTTTTCTCAATTGCATTATTGAGTTTATTTTCACCTCCAGATCTTTTAACATCTTTCATTTGAATGTCTGGTTTTTCTGTGGAATCCACTCGTAATTTTTTTTCCTTTACGTTCTATCTCTTCGTTTTCTTCTTCATCTAAATCTGCAATTAAAATTACTCAATATTAATATACTTTCAAAATACACATGTTTTTAACGAAATAGATTACCAATTAGGGTAGGTTCTATATTTTTCTTCTGTGGGCTATCTCGGTAATCTACATACTTTGCAGTTCTTCGTCCATTTCTTCTTACGCCTTTCAATTTAAAAAAAACAACAACATTAACCAACATATTACAAGATGTTAATAAACATCTATGCTTATTATCAGTCATGTAGTATTTGACCAACAATTTCAACACCCCTTATTTATCAGTTATGTAAAACCTAAAACATCAACTTGATCTAATATGACACAAAACTCATGTAAACAGTCAACAACTATACTACGAGCTGTTTATAAACATCAATGCGTAATTTCAGTCAAGAAACCGGTAAAAAAAAGATAAATATAACAAGATATTATTAGCTTTCAATGCTTAAACTAAATTATTTATGAACGATTATCTAAAAGACATTCATGTTCATACGACCTAATTTACATTCATGTAATCTTTGACCAACAAAATTCAACACCCCTTAAACATCAATTATTCGTTCAACTAACCTAAAACAACTACATTTAATAAGACACTAAATTCATGTAAACATTATCTAAAAACATTCATGTACATACTAATGTTTCAGCCAAACCCCCTTAAAATGTTATGTCCCAAAAGAAATCAATTTTTAAACCCTAACAGAGCTTCAAACCAGGTTCCAAACATCAATGTAAACCAAAATTGAGACCGTTTAACCACTACTAGCAGCCAATACAATCTTTAATCCGTATAATATACCTTATCTCGTTAACAAATAAACTATACATACCTGACATTTCAGTTCCGCTCGTTGTCCGTCGCCCGATTTGAAGAATTCCGTGTTCGGCGGAGGTGTATTAGAAGTCGGAAGGCACAATTTTGTCTTACTTTAAAGAACCGCTTTGGAACCCTGGAAAATCTCTGAAATTCTAAGACGATCACCGTTAATGTATATCCTAATTGTGATCGAGTTTCTAAACTTTCAGGATTTCTATGAAAGAGAAAAGAGAAGATTACATCCCAATGATGGTAGTTACCGTGAATATCTCTCACATTAAAATTATATTAAATAACAAAATTCCAAAAGTACCCTTTAATCGTGAAAAGATGCTCTTTTAACCTAACCGCCGGATGAAGAGAATGGACGAATAGGATTTGTTTAATTGGGTTCTGTTGGTTCTTCACATTAATTGGTTATGTCTATAATGCACCCCTATATATATTTATATATATATATATATATATATATATATATATATATATATATATAGTGTAGAATTAAAATCAGAACCAATTAAGGCTACAGAACCGGAAGAACTATTTTGGACCAATCACAAAAAAGAAATTCGGAAGGGTATTTTCATCCATTCAATAATCTGGTTTTCAAAAGGTAACCCCCCACAATTAAAGACTTCCTAAAACTGTGGCGATTTTGTTTCCAAACTCTATCATCTATCGTCGTCCATTATTGCGTTTACCGGAATCTCCCAATCTTTCATTCATGGTGATTATCATCTAGCCAAGTATTCTTCAGCGATTTGTGTAAAATTAAGTGAGCCAACGATATATTCATGATGAACGAAGAAGAAATTATATGCTTAATTCGGACCTGTCATTATGCACAGACATCATCGATACAAAAGGCAATTCCCTTTTCGAACGCCATACACATATTCTGGAATTTGATTTTCCGGATGAGTTTGAAGAACAATGGGGTAGGTTTTAATTTTTTACGTAGTAAATCAATTTCCAGTAACTATTTTTAATTTTTTTTATAACATTATAATTCGTTCTCATTAGATATACGCTAAATATGTGTTTCCCGATTCATCCTTATGTATATCACATGAACAATGATGATGAAGAGGACAATGACGATGAACAAGAAGAAGAAGAATCGTTCAACTAGTAAGACGATGAAGATGGAAAAGATGATGAAGTGAGTGATTCGGGTGAAGATTAATTTTCAGACTAGTTTAAGGCACCAATGTTATACTTTTTGGTAATTACATTAATGTTTTGACACTAATGTTACACAATACACATATGTATTCATGTCACTTACTGTAATGTAATAAAATTCTAAAAACCATAAACCTTAAAAACTCTTTACACAAGTCTCATCTTATTTATTTCATCCATGTTTTTGTTGCATTATAACATCTCCAATAAAGATCCTTATGGGAAATCAAATGATATATCTAAATAACACATCTATTTTCTTATGCCTACACGAATATTGTCCTAAAAACTTAAACAATACATTTATGTATTATCATTTAAGCAGCAATTGTATGTAACATACATATTATGTTTACATATAAATCTATGTAATCACGTTATAATACAATCATGTTTTCCAATTCACATTACACATACATGAATGTATTTACATTTACCACCTTATGCCTAATCTCAATCGTTATATGTTATGTCTTTTCTAAAAATATCACGTGCAATTAACCCACTATTTTTGTGGAAGTTATGTGAAATTGAATACTTTCCTCAAACATTAAATGTTTTAGAAGTTGCATGAAATTAGGAACCGGTTATAATCCCTATGCGGAAGTTTCCGGATAAAAAGGCTAATATAATACTCTCCATAATTACTTTTTTTTTCTTAAATTAACTAGACCCAAAAACCGAAAATACCCTTATCCCTCTTAATTTTCATTAAATCCCATGCTTTTTCATCTAAGCCTTCCATTTAAAATTTCAATGGTCCAGATTTATTTTAAATGGTTCTGTTGGTTTTGTACCTTAAAAGGGTTCTGTATATAATCCATCCCTATATATATATATATATATATATATATATATATATATATATATATATATATATATATATATATATATATATATATATATATATATATATATATATATGGTCGAATTCCATACAGAACCCATATTATTTACAGAACTCGTAGAACCTTTTTCCACCAATCATAATTAAGTAATTTTTTTTATCTTATTTAATTCATAAGGGTATAATTGGAAGTGCAATTTTTCGAAATTTCCTATATCCAAGGGCAGTTGGTTCTTTTAAAATCTATTCCTTAATTATAAATGATCATTATCTCTCCATTTTTGTGGATCTAACTTTCTAGCATGTTATTATATTTTACTTTCAATATAATCAAACTATCATATATTCTGTTTTTAAAATCAATTTAATAATGTATATTCACCAAACTATATATTTTCGTGGATAATATGTTATATTACCAATTCTGCATATATGTATATGTATGAAATACACTTGTGTATCTAAAAATTAAGTTAATAAATGTCATTACATGAATGTACAAATTATTACTAAAATGTACAACATTCATTACATGAATGTACAACTCATTTAGTTATATTTGTGCATAAATGTACAAGTCATTTAGACATTTAGTTATATTTGTACATGAATGTACAAGTCATTCCCAACGTACAACATTCATTACAAGAACTATTAATAAATTATGTGTAACACACCGATTTTTCAACCCAAATTAAAACTTTTGAAAATATAAAATATATGTCTTTACAAACCGAGTGTCTAAAAATATGGTTTAAATGAAGCATTTGGAATAATTAGAAAGTACCAAAACCGGTGTTACAATAATATCAAAAACAATAGTCTAGGGAACTAAATAAGTACACCGAGCTAATCCTTCCAAATGCTAACTACGGGCCGCCTAATCTTTCGCTCCCGAACCTGAGTACATAGTCAAAATACGTAGTACGTGAGACAAATATTGTCTCGTGAGAAACATGGGTTTTAGACCCGGTTAGAAATAATTTGCAATAACATATTAATTAATTATTTATCAAATTGCACATAGTTAATCAATCTCTAAGGCTTGCCATAAGCCAAACACATACGCAACGGGCCTCCCTGAAACAACTCCCCCGATATGGGTTATCTAGGTAAACTCCCCCGTTTCCGGGTTATCTATTTGCTCCCCCGATTTCCGGGTTATCTCAAACTCCCCCGTTTTCCGGGTTATCTATTTTCTCGACACACTACCCTTGCGCAGGGTGGTACCGCCCCAAGTAGGTGTCACTAACTCCCCCAACTTGTGTGGGTTATCTAGGATCCAATCGATTAGCTACCACATAACAAATCATCAACTTGGGTCAAAGCCCATATCACAACTCAATCATACTAGTGGTAACTAAGCAATAAATTCACAATTCAATTCAGTTCAATTCATTTCAATTCAATTAAATTAAATTCATACTCTATCAATTCAATCTTTTCTTTATTTAAAATATTTATCTAATAAAGACTCTAAAATCATTTCAATTCATAAAACATGGTTTACTATGTACTCAGAAAGATCAGATGTACTCACCTTAGCAAAGCTATCCAATACTCGTGTAAATCAACACAATCTCTACTTCCCAAACAAGGAAGTACTTCCAATCTCAACTCCTTCTTGACCTATTAACAAAATCATCACAAATCTAGTCATGAATCATAACTAGCTAATAGTTAATCCATCTTAACATTCCCAACCACCAAGTTCATACAACTTGGTGGAAATCTCAAACCCTAGTTCAAGATTTCTATCCATAAAACCGAAATCCAACTTGTACACATTGATTACAAGCTTACCATGAGTGTTTTACACCCATGATAGATCATCTTCCCCAAAGATGATGTGGTTGGTTCCCAAAACCACCATTAATACCCAAGTAGAGCTCAAAATACCAAAGAGATGCATAAACTAGCAAGGATTCTTACCTTAGATCAATAATCTCCAAGAAATATGAAGATTTGAGCTCAAGAACAGCAACAATCGTGCACTTCTTCCAAAATAACGGCTGGTAGGGTTCTAGGGGTGTAGGTGTCAAAACCCTAGCCTTAACCCGTTTTTATACAGAGCTAACCAGTTCGCGTCGCGAACTTCGCGTGTCGTGACCACTTCGCGATCGGTAACTGGTCGGGAACTCTATGTCTGAAAACCTCAAATCCCTGGACGGAGTTCACGATCGCCATCTCCACTTCGCGCTGTGAACTCCTCCAGTCAGCTAGGCTGCACTTTTCGGTCCTTGTCTCGACCCGGTTTCGTCCATAACTTTCTCATACGGTGTCCAAATGACACGAAACCAATTCCTACGGTTCTGAAATGAATTATCTTTATTTATCATATTTTTGTACAATTTATTTATTTACAAAATCTCGGTCGTTACAACTATCGACCCCTTAAGAGGATTTCGTCCTCGGAATCGCATCATAATCAACAAAGTTCGGGTAGCGTTTCTTAATCTCGTCTTTGACTTCCCAAGTCAAATTTGGCCCAAGGGAATGTTTCCACTTGACCAACACTAACTCAATATCTTTGTTCCTTAATTTCTTTGTTTGGGCCTCCAATATGGCCTCGGGCTCTTCAATCAATCGGTTGGGTGCATCGACCCGCAAATCTTGAAGTGGGATAATATTCTCCACTTCGCCCAAGAATTTCTTCAAATTACTAACATGGAAGGTGTCATGGACACCTTGCAACTCGGGTGGGAGCTCTAATTTAAATGCTTGTAAACCGACCCGTTTCAAAATCTTAAATGGGCCAACATATCTTGGGCTCAGTTTGCCCTTCTTACCAAACCTCATCACGCCTTTCCAAGGCGACACCTTTAACATCACCATATCACCGACATTTAAATCATAAGGTCGCTTCTTCAAACCCGAATAACACTTTTGGCGATCTTGTGCCACTTTCATATTCCTTTGAATTATTCCAATTTTCTCATTTGTTATTTTTACAATCTCGGGACCCGTGAGTCTCGTCTCACCCGCCTCTAACCAACAAGAAGGCGTCCTACATTTTCTCCCATATAAATCCTCAAACGGTGGCATCTTAATGGTCGAGTGAAAACTATTATTATAAGAAAATTCAACTAACGGTAAATGTTCATCCCATTTACCACCAAAATCCAAAACACATGACCTCAACATTGTAGGGATTTACTACGCACCATGCGACTGATCAACCACTTGGGTCGACCACCTAGTACGCGAGTTCGAACCATACTGACCAAGAACATGAACTTGTTCTTGGCCGGTTAAAACTAACTAGCTGATTTAATCCCTAAATGCGGAACTGGGATTAAACCTAATCCTTAAATCCTAAAGGATTGGGATGTTGGAAAACTAGATTAGGTTAACAAGAAAGAAACCTTGTACGAAGAACTCGAACACACACACATACTTGTGTGTGTTCGTCGACCATCAACCAAAGAACCATAGGGTTCTTTGGCCGAAATTCGTCTAAGAGGAAGAAGGGAGTAAAGGGTTTTCCCAAAACATACCTTGTTGTTTGCTTAAGATTGATCCACTGATGATGAACAAATCGAGCGATCTTCTAGTTGATCTAAGCAATGAACTTGTTCTTCAAAACTTGAAGAACACGAAGAACGAATGAAAAACACGAAGAACACAAAACTTGTGTTCTTCCCTTGTTGCTTGTTCTCGGCCGAAACCAAGGAGAGGGAGGGCTAGGGTTTCGTGAGGTGTGTAAGGGAATATTATGATTAGGTTTAAATGAAACCTTAAGCCTTCTATTTATAATAGAATAAGTTTCATTTAAGTCCTCCTAGTTTAATTAAGATTAATCTCTTAATTAAACTTATCTCTTACACTTTAAACCCTTATAGTTTAACTAGTTTATTATTGTTGCACTTAACTACTAAATGTCTAGTATTAACACACTAATAATTCGGTACCCATATACACGAATTATATATTTGTGTTTATACTTCTAATAGTTAATTATATAATAACCTTTATATAATTTATACAACAATATTATCCAATTACTATATGATTTAATAGCTTTAAATCATATCATGGATAATCTATAATTAACACATTGTATATTTACTCAACTAGTAAATGTACAACTACTTGTATCAATTAGTTAGTTAAACTAATCTAGTAATAAGTTAAACTTAACTTAATACTTAACTGATTCATAATGACTATTATGAATCATTCCTCTTCGTAGTATCATTGTTTATCTTGCTCGTATTACATGCACTCACCGGTGTGACCCTTAAGTGTTTCGTAGGCATGGATGTATCATCATAGGTTGACTGACTGTGCACATAATTCCTTCAGACTCCCACTTGTGCAAGTCTGTAACCTTTGTCTTAATGATACGAGCTACAGTGGCCTTCTAGATGGGCATGTAGGTAACCAACCCCATAAAAACAGCTTACGTAACCCAGGTATGGTTTATGAAAAACTCTTTAATAGCGTCTCCTAGTAAAGAACACTCTGTCTCTACTTCTTGGGCAAACTATGTTAGGCTCATCCCTTGCAGCACGATATTTGTGATAACGAATACGAGCATGGTAGAAATTATCAACTCCTGTATTCGAAATCATTTCATGACTTCTTGATTCAAACTGTTGTGATAAACGACAAAGAACAAATCAGTTCGTTTGGGCATGGCCATGCACTTTCCAGTTATATCATCACGTCAAAGGACCTATAAATATCTCTCCTGAAAAGGAGGTGCAATTACCATCTTGTATATTTCGATTTAAAATACATCTTCCTTTGTACCCAGTATCGCCTCGTATGACAAACGTATTTCAGAATTGTCTGAGTTGAACCAAAGCACATTAGTCATTGTATCCTAAACCAAATACCTCAGGCTTAAGGAAAATCCTAGTGAACAATACTTTTGAACTTTTCAACCACGAAGTATTGTCACGGTGGTCAAACCAATATTCGTCGAGCTCCAACAGAATATCACCGATATTTGGTTTACACAAAACTTGTGTAGCTATCTTCGAAGAACTTCGAATCTACCACCAAATACCGCGATGACGTTAACGTCCCATCGAGGTTCCCACCAAGACGAATAGTCACGGATTTTGTGTCTTCTTGAATAAATAGACTTTTATTCATGGATCTTGTAAAACATACAAAGTCTGAATAAAAATGATACTAACTCAAGTATTATTCCTCACTGGACATAGATACTGAATTATTACTGGATCATTACTTATTCCTTTCGTTCACGTTGATTACTTAATGATTTTTACAACCTAGATTGTAACTTCATCACTAAACCAATCATTTCTATTAAACTAAAGACATAAGACGAGTATTTAGGAATACTATTACTTTTTGTCTTTGCTAGATATTGCTCTTGCAACAATCTAGAACATATTCTAGTCTTGCCTTTTATGTAATTCGGTAAACATAGGAGGATTGGAAATTAACTCCTTAGTTTCTTGAATTCATAAAATTCTTCTTGTAACTAAAGCTACTTTTAGTTACTTGATTTGTAGATATCTTTACTAGTTAAAGAAATTTCCTTAGATGATTGTGTTGTCCACTGAAGTGTTAACAACCTTTTAGATATGCAATAATTAATCACAAGACTTGTGTTCACGCTATTAGGTTTGCAATAAGCTAATCAACGATCATATATTATTTCTCTTAACTCTTTGGCTAACGACTTGGTAAAACCTTGTTGTTAATGTCTTACTAACTTACTGAATTCTCTAACATCTTTAATGAATTACGTTAGTCTTATCTCGCACTTACTTTTATGGAACTTAAGCATCTCTTAAACCACTATATTGACCTAGTCAATAACTTGTAGTTTAATCTTTTAAGAATTCTATCAATAATTAAGATCATCCTTTGGATTTGTGAATATCCAACATTCCTTTTAAGGGAATCATGATCTTTATTGATTACTGTATCTAACAAGTATGAAACACTTGAAACGATACTATCAATTCTTAAATATATTAGTATTCTTTAAGAACTTCATTTAATGCCAAAGTCATCACTTGGATTTGTCAAATATCCATTATTCCTATTAGGGAATTATGACTTGATTAAATATTGTATTTATTACAAGTATAAAATACTTGCAATAATACCTTTTAATTCTTAAAGATTTTAATATAGTTATGTCCCTTTTAAGAGTCATTTAATGTTTAAGTCATTTTACTTGGATTATACGAATATCCAATTATTCCTACTAGGGAATTATGACTTCATTAAAACCTTTACTACAAGTGTAAAAGACTTGTAATAATACTCTTAAAGCATACCTTGATTATATCCAATATAATCATACTATATTAATACTAATACTTTAAAATTTTCTATCATAAGTAATAACTATTACTTAAGATGTTTTAACTAAGTTCAATAACTTTTGAACCTTATGCTTCCATAAAACTTTTAAATACTTTCATTAGAAAAACTTTCTAATTACTAGAATCTAAATACCTTGAGCTATCAAGACATTATTTATACAACAATCAAACAAATATATAAATATAAACATGAAACATAAGTAAATCAAAACTTGACTTACAATCTAGTCATAAACCTTGACTAGTGTAATTATCACACATGCACACAATATAATTCAACCATGGATTCGAAAATTTAATTAAAACCAAAATGAAACTTGTTTTAACATAAAAATAAAATTATCCAAACAATAAAGTAAATTGTTTAAAACGAATCCACTGAAAAAACTGAATTATAAAAACTTGGTGCTCGTGGGATCATCACCATCTCATGTCGGTCACCATCACTTTCCATCTCCTGCAATAAACGATTGCAAAAGTTAGATTACTCGTAATGTACTTTACAAGTATCTTAAAGTGATTAAGAAGTGTGGTTGTGTTACCTGAGGAACTTGCGTTTCCTCCACTACCAATTGCACCCTTTGGACAATTTCTTTTCCAATGCCCAGCCTCACCACACTTGAAGCACCGGTTCTCGGTCCTCGCAGTGTTAGGCTTAACCTTCTTGACCTTTTGTTTGACACCTTTACCATTTGGCACTCCTTGGTTAGGATAGGTTTTACCCTTTCCTTTACCACCATGCCCTTTTCTCTTCTTTCCACCGCCACCGCCATTACGGATCAAGAGAACGTCCTTAGATTTGGTCCCCAAACTCAACTCAGCTGTCTTGAGCATGGAATGTAGCTCAGCAATGGATTTCTCCATATTATGCATGTTGTAGTTGACCACAAAAGACTTGTAGTCATCAGACAACGAGTTGAGTATAGTATATATTGCCATTTGCAACGGTATGGGGTGACCAAGTCTAGCGAGGTGATCCATGTGTCCTTTCATTTTCATGACGTGGGCACTCACCGGCGTTCCTTTGACCATTTTGCAAGAGTTGAAGGCTCGATTGATGTCAAACCTCTCGGTGCGAGCTTGCTCTTGAAATGAATCCCTAAGTTGCTGGATCATCTCAAATGCAGGCACATCCATAAGTCCCGCTTGTAACTCAGGACTCATGGTGGCTAGCATTAAACAGCTCACATCAAGTGCATCACTGACATGCTTATCATAAGCTTGCCTCGTTTCAGCTCTGGCATTAACAGCAGGGGTGTTCGGTACTGCTCTCTCCAAGACATACCACTTTCTCTCATGCCTGAGCACAATACGAAGATTGCGCTCCCAGTTGAGAAAGTTTGACCCAGTCAACTTGTCTTTTTCGAGGATTGAGCGAAGTGAGAGATTGTTGGTACTTGTTGTCGCAATCACGTTTGTTGCTGCCATCTACAAATCAAACCCAGTTTAATTCGTAATCATCAATAAACATTCTCTAAAATATATTATAAACCCATAATTAATATTTTAGGCCTAGGATCCATATGTCACATTCTCGCCGCAAGGTTTGGGCACTTCCCGACGAGACATGCTATTTCTGGTAGGTAACTTCCTTACCGATCGTATCAAGACTTGACACGATTCCTAGGGGTCGTAGAATCTTTAGACTTATAACTTATTACAACTTTGTACAATTTAATTGTACATTTCTAAGTTAGTAATAAAGTCTAGTATGTTTATTCTACTCAAGTACTTTTTGGGCCGGGACTCCCGATTATCACCAAAGTAGATCAGACCATCTAAGACAGTGCGATGCTCTGCGCCGGGACTCCCGATTCTCACAGAACCTTACGCACCCTAACACTCGCATTGATTTGAATCCATATCTAAGGTTCTTTATCCTTACAATATGAATATCGTTGAACAAGTGAGGTGTTCCATTAGGTGGATAGTACTTCGATCTAAGATTTTCTTGGGTTTGTTTAAGTCTTAAAACTAAACTTAAACTTTTATTCCAATCTTAATCCTTGTTTAAAAAATGCGTGACTTGTGAATTGAATGGTTCTCCAAGACACCTTCTTTAAACATAAGAACTATTCTTTAAAACTTTATAGTTTCAAGAATTCACACGATTTTACATGTATATCTAAAACGAGGTGTACAAAACGTTTTACTAGGTTTTGTGAGAAACCTTATTTCTAATAAAACTTACTTGTTTTATATTACTTGAAAAACTTATAAACTTATGTTAAACTTTTAAAACTTTTATTATTCATGAACTTGAAACATAAACCTAGTTTAACACACCTAGTTTTTCATATGTCTAATAATGAAATTAAACATTTATTTCTTACTTATTAAATTCGACCATAACTTATGCCTTAACGACACACTTACAGACTTTGTGATTTTCTTGTGTAGCTCCCACTAGCTTCAACAACCATGATGAAACTTAAGCCAACACAATCACCGGTTTATACTTGGTGAAACTAATAAACCTATTATATAAAAACTATATATAATAATTTTTTAGTTTGTTTAAACCTTTCTTATATTTAACTTGAACTAGTTAAATATAGGTTCTTGTTATTTATACTTGATCATTAATCTAGTATATTACATAACTTGTAAAATACTTATGTTATACTTGTATAATTATCTAGTTATAATAATTCATAACTTTTATACATCTTTATATATATATATATATATATATATATATATATATATATATATATATATATATAACCTTGTATATTTCAAGTTAATCATATAATTTCAACTTGTACAATTTCTAGTTATAATGAAATCATAACTTTGTACATTCTAGTTTTAATTATATTATAACTTATACAATAACTAATTATAATATTATGCTTCATGATCAAAATAACATTATCCTTTTGATTTAATATATATAAATTCGTATATATGTATATCTATAATAATAAACTTGTAACATTTTAATAAGAATATTACATCTAATTTATACGTATACATTTTAACTTGAACTAATTAAAATGTGTATAAACTTATTATATCTTTTAAAATTCAATTTTTACCTTTTTAAAAAAAATGAAAAATTTAAATACATATATATATTTATACATAATTAAAAACACCTTGTTAATTTTAGAACTTAAAAATTAACACCTTCTTTATCAGTTCCCAAATTAATTAGATGAACCCTAATCTTGTTTTTGATCAATCAAAACTAGGGTTTTGACTTTCTTGATCAAAGACATTATTTTAATTAAAAGACTAATTTTAATCAATCCTTTTAAACAATAAACTTTGTTTAAATTCTAAGATAGATTATAACTTTTAATAAATTTATTTAAACTCTTTAATTTAAACCTTATAGACAATAAACTTTGTCTAAATTACTAGGTTTAAAGAACTAGCTTTAATAAATCCATCAAAATAATAATTAAACCTATTAGACATAAACTTGTCTAATTAACTAGGTTTTAGATTATTATCCTAATTAATACTTTTAAACTATTAAACTTAAACTAGTTTAATGTTCTAGGGTTCTTTAGGGTTTTCGAAAACTTAAGACTAGGATACTTTTTCACCAATTAAACTAGGCTAGTTTAATAAACTTGGTGTCCAAGTAATCCTCTAGATTTACGAAAATCCTAAGGCTTTTAGGAAAGAATCCTTTTGATCAATTAAACATATCTTGTTTAATATACTTGATCACAGGGTTCTTTCTAGGTCACGAAAATTCTAGGGTTTATGGAAAGAATCCTTTTGATCAATTAAACATATCTTGTTTAATATACTTGATCCTAGGGTTCTTTCTAGGGTTTCGAAAATTTGCTAGGGTTTTCTAGAAACCTTCTTGACCAATTAAACTTAGACTAGTTTAATGTTCTTGGTCTTAGGGTTTCTTCCCTTATTTTCGAAAAACATGAAGAAGAAAGAAAGAAAAATACTTGAAACAAAAGAATAATTAAAGTAAAAAAACTTTGTTAATCTAGTCTAGATTTCTAAACCAACGCTCTGATACCACTGTTGGGATTTACTACGCACCATGCGACTGATCAACCACTTGGGTCGACCACCTAGTACACGAGTTCGAACCATACTGACCAAGAACATGAACTTGTTCTTGGCCGGTTAAAACTAACTAGCTGATTTAATCCCTAAATGCGGAACTGGGATTAAACCTAATCCTTAAATCCTAAAGGATTGGGATGTTGGAAAACTAGATTAGGTTAACAAGAAAGAAACCTTATACGAAGAACTCGAACACACACACATACTTGTGTGTGTTCGTCGACCATCAACCAAAGAACCCTAGGGTTCTTTGGCCGAAATTCGTCCAAGAGGAAGAAGGGAGTAAATGGTTTTCCCAAAACATACCTTGTTGTTTGCTTAAGATTGATCCACTGATGATGAACAAATCGAGCGATCTTCTAGTTGATCTAAGCAATGAACTTGTTCTTCAAAACTTGAAGAACACGAAGAACGAACGAAGAACACGAAGAACACAAAACTTGTGTTCTTCCCTTGTTGCTTGTTCTCGGCCGAAACCAAGGAGAGGGAGGGCTAGGGTTTCGTGAGGTGTGTAAGGGAATATTATGATTAGGTTTAAATGAAACCTTAAGCCTTCTATTTATAATAGAATAAGTTTCATTTAAGTCATCCTAGTTTAATTAAGATTAATCTCTTAATTAAACTTATCTCTTACACTTTAAACCCTTATAGTTTAACTAGTTTATTATTGTTGCACTTAACTACTAAATGTCTAGTATTAAAACACTAATAATTCGGTACCCATATACACGAATTATATACTTGTGTTTATACTTCTAATATTTAATTATATAATAACCTTTATATAATTTATACAACAATATTATCCAATTACTATATGATTTAATAGCTTTAAATCATATCATGGATAATCTATAATTAACATATTGTATATTTACTCAACTAGTAAATGTACAACTACTTGTATCAATTAGTTAGTTAAACTAATCTAGTAATAAGTTAAACTTAACTTAATACTTAACTGATTCATAATGACTATTATGAATCATTCCTCTTCGTAGTATCATTGCTTATCTTGCTCGTATTACATGCACTCACCGGTGTGACCCTTAAGTGTTTCGTAGGCATGGATGTATCATCATAGGTTGACTGACTGTGCACATAATTCTTTCAAACATATCTTCGACCGTTTGGATCGTTCTCTCACTTTGACCATAGGTTTGCGGATGGTAAGCCGTGCTCAATCTCAACTTCGTCCCCAACTCTTCTTGGAGTGATCTCCAAAATCACGAGCTAAACCTTGCATCCCGATCGGACACAATCGACAATGGTACCCCATGCAAACGGACAACCTCATCAACATACAATTTTGCCAATTTCTCAAGTGGCATGGTCTCCCTAATAGCTAGGAATAACGCACTTTTCGTTAACCTATCAACAATCACCCATATGGCGTCATGATTTCTACTAGTCTTTGGGAGACCGACAATGAAATCCATTGTGATGTCATTCCATCTCCCAGCCGGCACTTGCAATGATTGTGCAACACCATAAGGCACTTGGTGCTCGGCTTTCACTTGTGCACACGTGGCACATTTTGATATGTACTTTGCTACTCTCGACTTCATCGCCACCAATAAATTTTCTTCAAGTCTTGATAAGTCTTTGTACTTCCGGGATGTATCGAATACTTAGACTTGTGAGCATCATTCAACAACACTTTTCGGTTTCCACCGAAATTCGGAACCTAAATCCGACCATTCACGGTTTTTAGCCCTTGATCATTTACTCCAAATACTTGGTTCTTTCCCAACCTCTCTTGTCTATACTCGTCTTTTCCCATCACGTCCTTTTGTGCGGTTTTTATACTTTCAATAAAGCTAGATATCACATCAATCCGCATTAACTTAGCCTTAACCGGTTTTTCATAAACTTTTCTACTTAAGGCGTCGGCTACCACATTGGCCTTTCCTTCATGATAAACAATTTCACAATCGTAATCATTAATCAACTCAATCCACCTCCTTGTCTCATGTTCAAGTCTTTTTGTGTAAACACATACTTGAGACTTTTGTGATCCGTGTATAGAATACACCTTGTACCATACAAGTAATGTCTCCAAATTTTCAAGGCAAAGATGATCGCCGCCAACTCTAAATCGTGTGTTGTATACCTTTCTTCCGCATTTTTCAATTGGTTTGAAACATAAGCTATCACTTTACCTCTTTGCATTAAAACACAACCGAGACCTTTATTCGAGGCGTCACTATACACCACGAAATCTTCCATACCGTCGGGTAGGGTGAGGAGCGGTGCATTGCATAATTTCTCTTTCAACAAGGTAAAAGCATCCTCTTGCTTTTTCCCCCATTCGAATTTTACATCTTTTCTCGTTAGTCTAGTGAGTGCGACCGCCACTCGGGAAAAATCTTCAATAAACCTTCGGTAGTAACCGGCTAACCCAAGAAAACTTCTAACTTCGGTCGGGGTCTTCGGTGCTTCCCAATTCTTCACCGCTTCAATCTTAGACGGGTCAACTTTTATCCCGCTTCGGGACACTACATGACCAAGAAATTGAACTTCCCGCAACCAAAATTCACACTTTGAGAACTTAGCATAAAATTTTTCTCGCTTCAAAACTTCTAGAGTTTGCCTTAAATGTTCTTCATGTTCTTCTTCGGTTTTGGAGAAAATAAGAATATCATCAATAAATACTATGAGAAATTTATCGAGAAAAGGTTTACAAACCCTATTCATGAGATCCATGAAAATAGCCGGGGCATTCGTCAAACCGAATGGCATAACTAAAAATTCATAATGACTATAACGGGTTCTAAAGGCCGTCTTCTCGGTATCACCTTCTTTGACCCGAACTTGATGGTAACCCGATCTCAAATCAATCTTGGAAAAATAATCGGCTCCTTGAAGTTGATCAAATAAATCATCTATCCTCGGAAAAGGATAACGGTTCTTAATCGTCATCTTGTTAAGCTCCCGATAATCAATACACATTCTCATCGACCCATCTTTCTTCTTCACAAATAAAACCGGTGCACCCCACGGTGACGAGCTAGGACGGATAAAACCCTTATCGAGCAAATCTTGAAGTTGAGCCATCAACTCTCTCATTTCGGTGGGAGCTAGACGATACGGGGCTCGGGCAATTGGCGTCGCCCCTGGGACTAAATCAATTCGGAACTCGACTTGTCTCTCCGGTGGCAAACCGGGTAAGTCATCGGGAAAAACTTCGGGAAAATCCCGAATAATCTTCACACTTTCAACCGTCTTTTTCTCTTTCCTTCCATCTAGGACATAGGCTATAAATGATGAACACCCTTTCGATAAACACCTTCTTGCTTTAATGGCGGTTAACAAATTTGGCATACGATGCCTCTTTTCTCCATAAATATACACCTTCTCATTCTCGGGTGACTTGATCGCCACTAACTTCTTTCCACACAAAATCTTGGCTTGGTGGATTCCCAACCAATCCATCCCGATAATTACATCAAAAGCCTTAATCCCCATGGGCATCAAATCAACCTTAAACTTTTTACTATCGATTTCTAATTCACAATCCCTATAGACATGTTGAACCATAGAGGTTTTCCCATCGGCTACTTCTATTTCATACAAATCATCAAGTAACTCTAGTGGAACCTTAAACTTAGCACCAAATTCATGAGACACGAAAGAATAAGTAGAACCCGAATCAATCAATACATATGTGGGTATGGAGTTTATGAATAAGGTACCTGAGACAACATCATGGGTCTCCTTGGCTTCTTCTCGCGTGAGTTGGAAGGCACGCCCTTTGACCTTCAACGGCTCCGTTTTCTTGTGAGCGGTTGACACCAACGTTTCGGTTCCCTTCTTTGGGCAAACATTACTATAATGCCCCTTCTCATGGCATGAGAAACACTCCACCTCATCAAGGCTTTTAACCTTGCAATCTTTAGCTTTGCGGCCAACACGACCACACTTGAAGCAACCGTTGGAATCCGCCTTGCACTCTCCTTTGTGGTCTCTACCACACTTCCTACAACCACCAACACTACCTTGCTTTGACCCGCTCAGGGCAAACTTACTTTTCTTAGATGGCCCCGAAAAGCTCTCAAACTTCCTCTTCTCATTGCCAACCGACCTCTCTTGCACTCTTCTCTTACTAACTTTTTCAACACTTCGGGCGACGTTGATCGCCTCATCAAGAGTGGTCGCCCTCTTCACTTCGAGTTCATACTCCCATGGTAACCCATTAGCAAACCGAACCACACGTCTACGTTCGGTTGGGTAAGTACTTGATACAAACGGGAGGTATCCCGTGAACTTCTTGGTATACTCATCCAAGGTCAAATTGCCTTTCTTGAAGTGCAAAAATTCTTCCAACAACTCTTCTAACTCCCTTTCGGGACAATACTTCTCCTTGAGTCTTCTAGTGAACTCATCCCACGACATCTTGTAAATAGCTTTCTTTCCCAAAGTTTCATACACGGTGTCCCACCATGTAAGAGCGTCATCCTTATTCAATCGTGAGGCATAAGACACCATGTCTTCCTCTTTGCACTTGCTACTCTCAAGCATACGTTCCGTCTCTCGAATCCATTGAACCGTCACTTTCGGTTTCGTACTCCCGAGATAGAAGTCGGGACGGCAAGCAAGGAATGTTTTGTAAGAACACCCTTCACGTTCAATCTTTCTCTCTTCACCACTTTCCCCATTGGAGGATTTCTCGGTCGGGTTGGTGTTCCCCGTTGACTTGGTTTTAGTGAGTTGAGGGGAATCTTCACCTTCCTCCCTCTCCTCCTCAAAAAGACGTTCCTCTTCCTCCCTTTCCTCATCATCATCTTTTAAGTTCAACCGATCATTAATGATCCGGTTAACATCTTGTTGCATCACATTTCTCATATTAGTGAGCATGGATTGAATGGCCTCCATTGTTACCGGAGTATGGTTATTCCCGATACCCGAATTGGCCAATCCATTCCCATATTGGTTCAAATTCGAAGCTTGTTCCCCATCCAACAATCGACCCCTTCTCGTTCTAGCCATCTTACTATAATAAGATGTCAACCCAATTAGAATCTAATAAGTTGACTAAAAAGTCAAAATTAAACATAAGAATAGCTCGATTTAAAACAATTCCCTCAATGGTCAACCCTAGTTCTTAAAGGTCAACCTAACTTCCTATAGAACATCATGTCCCAAAAGCAAAGTCTAAGTCTAGGGTGGGTAACCAACCTAATTCACTTAGACTAATGCTCTGATACCAAGTTGTAACACACCGATTTTTCAACCCAAATTAAAACTTTTGAAAATATAAAATATATGTCTTTACAAACCGAGTGTCTAAAAATATGGTTTAAATGAAGCATTTGGAATAATTAGAAAGTACCAAAACCGGTGTTACAATAATATCAAAAACAATATTCTAGGGAACTAAATAAGTACACCGAGCTAATCCTTCCAAATGCTAACTACGGGCCGCCTAATCTTTCGCTCCCGAACCTGAGTACATAGTCAAAATACGTAGTACGTGAGACAAATATTGTCTCGTGAGAAACATGGGTTTTAGACCCGGTTAGAAATAATTTGAAATAAAATAATAATTAATTATTTATCAAATTGCACATAGTCAATCAATCTCTAAGGCTTGCCATAAGCCAAACACATACGCAACGGGCCTCCCCGAAACAACTCCCCCGATATGGGTTATCTAGGTAAACTCCCCCGTTTCCGGGTTATCTATTTGTTCCCCCGATTTCCGGGTTATCTCAAACTCCCCTGTTTTCCGGGTTATCTATTTTCTCGACACACTACCCTTGCGCAGGGTGGTACCGCCCCAAGTAGGTGTCACTAACTCCCCCAACTTGTGTGGGTTATCTAGGATCCAATCGATTAGCTACCACATAACAAATCATCAACTTGGGTCAAAGCCCATATCACAACTCAATCATACTAGTGGTAACTAAGCAATAAATTCACAATTCAATTCAATTTAATTCATTTCAATTCAATTAAATTAAATTCATACTCTATCAATTCAATCTTTTCTTTATTAAAAATATTTATCTAATAAAGACTCTAAAATCATTTCAATTCATAAAACATGGTTTATTATGTACTCAGAAAGATCACATGTACTCACCTTAGCAAAGCTATCCAATACTCGTGTAAATCAACACAATCTCTACTTCCCAAACAAGGAAGTACTTCCAATCTCAACTCCTTCTTGACCTATTAACAAAATCATCACAAATCTAGTCATGAATCATAACTAGCTACTAGTTAATCCATCTTAACATTCTCAACCACCAAGTTCATACCACTTGGTGGAAATCTCAAACCCTAGTTCAAGATTTCTATCCATAAAACCGAAATCCAAGTTGTACACATTGATTACAAGCTTACCATGAGTGTTTTACACCCATGATAGATCATCTTCCCCAAAGATGATGTGGTTGGTTCCCAAAACCACCATTAATACCCAAATAGAGCTCAAAATATCAAAGAGATGCATAAACTAGCAAGGATTCTTACCTTAGATCAATAATCTCTAAGAAATGTGAAGATTTGAGCTCAAGAACAGCAACAATCGTGCACTTCTTCCAAAATAACGGCTGGTAGGGTTCTAGGGGTGTAGGTGTCAAAACCCTAGCCTCAACCCGTTTTTATACAGAGCTAACCAGTTCGCGATCGCGAACTCAAGTTCGCGTCGCGAACTTCGCGTGTCGTGACCACTTCGCGATCGGTAACTGGTCGGGAACTCTATGTCTGAAAACCTCAAATCCCTGGATGGAGTTCACGATCGCCATCTCCACTTCGCGCCGTGAACTCCTCCAGTCAGCTAGGCTGCACTTTTCGGTCCTTGTCTCGACCCGGTTTCGTCCATAACTTTCTCATACGGTGTCCAAATGACACGAAACCAATTCTTACGGTTCTGAAATGAATTATCCTTATTTATCATATTTTTGTACAATTTATTTATTTACAAAATCTCGGTCGTTACATTATGTACATGTATGTACAAGTTATTTACGATGTTCAACATTCATTACATGAATGTATAAGTCATTTACAATGTAAAACATTCATTACACGAATGTACAAGACATCTAGTTATATTTGTACATGAATGTACAAGTCATCCAAAAACTAGAAACCCAATTAAGGAAATTGGAAGCAGATTAAGAGATCGATTGCATCTTCAAGTTCAACTTCTACAATGGCACATGCAATAGTAACCCAACGTTATGTACATCAACTGCATTTGCAATAAGTAAAAAGTCACCATAATTTGACCTTAAAAGAAGTAGCTTCTAGATAAAAAGAGGCTTGCAACCATTTTGGAATCCATATAATACCAAGTTTCTAGGATTTGTTTCAATAATATTCTTACAAAATATTGAATCTGAAATCTCATAAATTGAAAGTTTCACCATATTTTATGATTGTTTGTAAAAATTGAATCTTTCTTGTTAACTTCCTCGGTTAATCCTTACATGTCGCTGATTCGATGTGTTTGAATGTCTTCTTCAATGGTTTCCATCGGAGGGAATTTGGTGGCGTCACTTCCGACAGAGATGGGTACCAACGGGATCGAACAAATGAGCCGGTTTCAATGCTTGTATTGGAGGTTTTTAATTCGGCCGGAATGTGGCCGGAATAAAGGGGAGAAGTTGGAGGTGTTTTTTGCTTTTAGAGAGAGAGAAAAAAAAAGTTGGGGAGGATGTAGTTTAGGATTAAACGACGGCCACCATGAGTATTTAGGGTTTCTAGTTTTCTATTTTTTTAAATACCTATTTTGCCCTTTTGATTTATCTATTACTAAAAATACAATTTCATTATTTACAAAAATGGCACAATTGATCTTAACCGTTAATTTTAGAATCTAATGTTTTAAGATTGAGTTCTGCGAGTTCTGTAAATAAAATGGGTTCTGTATGGAATCCATCAATATATATATATATATATATATATATATATATATATATATATATATATACACATACTAAAAACATGTTTGTATAATTGTAAAATTAATATATCCAATAACATACAGAACCCTATATATCGTGCAGAACCCGTAGAACCATTATCAACCAATCAGAATTTAGTAAATTAGTTTTGAATTATTTAATTCATTTAATTATTCAAGGGTATTTACGACATTTAACACTTCTTTTTTTATTTCCTTTTTTCAAAATTTCCTAAAATTTAGGCATTTAATTTTAGAATTTTTTTTAATTGTACGATTTGGCATTTATGTTATTATACGATTGTGCATACATGTTTTTTGGCATTAATTCCAGAAATTTATCTTGCACATATGTTATTTTATAGTGTTGCATATATGTTATTGGATATATTAATTTTACAATTATACAAACATGTTTTTAGGGCATTGATATCTGAATTTTTTACCATTCTATTTAGCATACACGTTTGAACATACATGTAGAAGCGAAACCTGTAAACTTATACTAAATAAAACACATACACAAATGATACACTCATCAAAAGTATAGAATAACATACATGCACAAAATATCACATTTACCTAAAGGCAAACACTTATGTACATAAAAAACTAATAATTACATGTATGCAAATACACAAGATGGAAAAAAAAAAACCCTTAATTTGCACCACCATAGTCATCCGGTGCTTGATTCTGCAACAACAAAAAAACAAAAAGAAATTAATAATATTTGATTAATATTTTAATTTCACTGCCTAGTTTGTCTCTTGAAACATAATTAATACTACCACAATTTACTAATTAATATAATTATTTTTTACTAACCACAATTTACTAACTAATACTTTGAGCACTGATTTAAAAACAAATTGACATAATTTTAATGCTTCAGCGGTCAAATTGAAACCACAATCATCAATTTAAAAATAATTGACCTTTGGATTTCCAAATTAATATTTAGTTTCCAATTGATATATACAAAATTACCTACACATATGCAACGCATAGGTCACCAGCGGCTGAATATCAAGTTCCGGCTACTACTGGTCACGGCGGCTGCCCACGGCGGTAGGAGAAGTACGGCTAAAAATGTCTCCATTTGATCCGAAAAGCTCGAAAATAGACTACTGGCGCAACATCAACAAGAGCTGGTGCAAGGGGATGCCGGTAAAACGTATTATCGACGCTAAATCTAGGCAGATAATAGTGGTGGCGCTGGCAGCAAATCTTGCGTGAAATTTATACCGACATGGACGGAATATTCATCTTCTTTCAGTGGTGGTGGTGGTGTGCCCTGGTTTGGCTGGTAAAATGGCAGATCTGAAGATACAAAAGAAGAAGAAGTGAGCCGCCATTAGAGAGAGAAAAGAGAACTTCAATGGAGAGAAGAAGTGGTTTTGATTCCATATTCAAGGATTTCAGTTTTTAATACGTGGAGAGAGAATGGAGAATTTTAAGGAGGAGATACGAAATTAATTTTTTAAGGGTGAGTCTAAATGGACCCCAAAGTAAAAAAAATGATTATTACTAAATAATTGAAAAGTAAATACTTTTTTATTAATTATACAAATGATTTAGACAAATGATTGCATAAATGATTAAATGATTAGTAATAATAATGTAGATGTTATTTTGTAGATGTTATTTTTTCTTAAAAATTAAAAATGACATATTTTCCCTCCTAAGTAGATATTTACTAGTTTATAGTGATTTTACTTTATATTTAATAATAATAAGAAGACGTTATAAATAAGTAAATATGACAAATTTTATTTAAAAAATTATATGAATAATTCATTCAAAATCCAAAATATTGATACGACCATCATCATAAGGCATCTCCTGTCTATAAGATTCCAGGCGCGACATATACGTTGTTTCCCATCCAGCTGCACATGGGGCTCTACAGCGAGTCCAATAAGGCGAAATGGTAGGCATTGGAAAATCTCCGTTTAACTGCACTGCCACATAATGGTTACCATGCACATGCGCAAATGTAATGTTTTGATGGTATAAGTACTCTTCCGGACCTTTCCAAAGAGGGAAAAAAGTGAGACAACCTCCCATAGTTAAAAATGTGAGGATCACACCGAATGTATTAGCAATTAGGATGCCTGTGTAAGGCATACTCATCCAGTGACCAGGTGGTGCGATGCCAGCTTGTAAGAAATTAATTCTATTATATAGTTCATTGATTCCGTTTTTATAAACTGTGGAATATCTATCGTATGAACTCGATAACTCTTGTAACAGTTGGTGTCGAACATTGAGCCATTGATCTTCAGGATACCCTAGGCAAAATGATATTGCTCGGAATCCACAATTTCCATCACCCAATACGTTTTCTATATGTGATACGTAAGGATAAAAAATAGATGGAATCTCATCCATTAATGGATGCATGTAGGGTGACAAAGACTCATGGTTGAACTCTGGAATTTCATTCAAGTCAGGAGTTTCGTTCAGGTCTGGAATTTCGGCTACGTATGAACTATGTCTTGCCGGTTCCTTGGTCAACCCTGCTGACTTTGACGCGACTGAATAACTTTGTCTTCTGGGAGAATAACTACTTTGACCAGGATCTGGAATTTTCAAATCAACACACTTCTTTTTCTTTTGTTTCTTCAAGCATGGTCGTCCACGGTTGTTTTGTTTAACAACAGGTTCTCTAATTAATTGTGATATCGGATTGATTATATCACGAAGCTTTTTTAAGAAACTTTTCTTTCCGGAGTTGGACTGATTGTTAAACTCTTCTTTGAAAATGTGTAGTTGATCCTCACATTGAATATCTTCTTGTTCCAATGGTGTTGACCACGAAACATCTAGTGTCCTCCAGAAGATATCAATCGAATCCAAAGGAATGACCGAATTTAAGTACATTGAAAGTACGCAAGCACATGGTAGCCCACAACTCTTACGAAGTTGACAACCACATGTTGAGTAATCTAACTCGAGATCATTCAACCGATCCAGTTCTCCTAAAATCATATCTAGAGCTTTATTTGAAACAAAACCCCGTAATAAGTTGAAACACGTAATGTTATGTTGATGATAACGATAAATTCGACTTCTTTCAAAACTTTCTTTTATTGATGTAACCTGGGACTGCACGATTTGATCAATATACCCTACAAATTGATCTAGGGAATACTTCTTGGATTGCAAGTACATTTTTAATTTTGCGTGTTGGCTTTCAACCCTGTTAGTTGTGCGATTGCCAAAGTTGAGAGACTGGTCACTCCATGCAGACACAAACATTTCCTTATAATTGTTCAGCCATTGGGCATCCACATAACTTAAAACGCCTGAAAGTTAAATAAGAATATGAAATATATATAATTATACTATTTAAAAATAAAAAAAATATGTATAACATTACGTGGATATTTGGTCAATACTAATTGAAGTTGCTTGTAGTTCTCCATGTATGATGCCCACGTTGGAGAATCTTCTAGCGACTTCCACGCCGAAAGAAAAGAGTCCCAATCTTGTTGCCTCCTGATTATTGGCCTGCATTTTTTCAAAATATTTTGGCTAATGTGCCATCTACAAAGTAATCGAGTAGCATTCGGAAAAACTATTTCGCATGCTTTCATGAGAGCCAGCTCTCTGTCAGTAATTATAACACGTGGAAGCATACATTCTTCTAATGTCAACTTTAAACACTCTAATACCCACTTATAGTTGTTCATCTTTTCTTCGCTTATAAATGCGAAAGCTATGCAAAATGTCTTTCCTGTAGAAGTTACGCCGACAATCTCAACAAAAGGCATATTATACTTGTTTGTCTTGTACGTAGCATCTATCAAAAACACATGTGGGAATGCCCGCCATATCTTAAATGATGTGTGATAAACAAAAAATAAAGCTTCTAACTTGTTCATATCACCATTTGTACAAAAGTCATGAACATAACCATTAGAATGTAAAAGAGACATAAGAACCTACATACAAAAAAATTTTCATAGTTAACATACTATTATCATTGAACTTAAAAAAAAAAGGTCAAAAGTTGTAGTGTTTTACCTCCATTATAGACTTTCCAACTTTTAACGCCTTATGAATTTTATATTGTGCGTTATATATGTCTTTAAGTGTTGACACATTATTTTCATTTTGTGCCTTCAATATTGATAGAATATCACGTGGTGGCACATTTTTCTTTGTCAGATCTTCAACCAATCGATACTCATCTTTAGATAACCGCCTTGCATATGGATGTCCTTCCATATGTTGTGCATGAAGATGATTATGTTCATCACATATTACACTAATCAACCAACCATTATATTCACTTGAATATTTCCCTTGCAGTTTGAATGGACAATCAATTTTTCTTGTAGCAGAATTTTTACTTGATTATTTCATTGTATATTCACCACCAAGATCACATTTAAGCAAGACTTCATTCGAAAAACCACTTGTATTCGCTTTTGACCTTCTAATTACTATGACATAACCAAGAGAGCGTGCCTGGTTTTGCGCCCAATTTATTAAATCTTCGCGAGATTGAAAGATCTAGAATTAAAGTTATTTTTAATTTATGACGATATTATCTTACAAAAAATTTATGATATTAAATTAAAATAAAATATGTTATCATTTTACCTGATTAGAGAAAAAAAGCGACGTCGAAGTGGAAAATTCAGCACCATTTGAGTTGTTTTCGTTAAAAAATGACATTTTTATTTGTCAAATTAGAAAAAAAATTCCTGAAAAATAAATTTCACAATATAATTATAAATTTAAATAAAATGGTAAGAAATAAGTGGGCTCAAAAATAAAATTAAACTATTGATTTGATCCTTCATTTAATCCATTGGACTAGTCCATTAAACCTTTAAAGCCCAATACCCTATTTAAGCCCATTATCCCATTTAAATACCTCTAAAAACCCTAAATTTTCACAAATTGATTTCAACAAACAAAAACCCTACTCTCTCTACCACAACCCCACCACAGCTCCACCGCAGCCCCATCGCCACCCCACCGCCGAACCACCGCTGCCCCAAACCGTGCACTGCCGCCGCCAACCGTGGCACCGCCGCCTCCAACTGTCGTACCGCCACCGTCCGACAACGCTAGAAACGTCGCCTCTCCGCCGACCGCCAATCTGCCGCCGCCGCACGCCACTCTGTCGTCGTCAGTCCTTCAGATCTGAACACCACCACTGAACACCACCACCAACCACCACTCTGCCGCCGCTGCTTCCTCAGATCTGAACACCCACACCACCACCGAACGCCACTATGCGCCGCTGCACGCCTCAGATCTGAACACCAACACCACCACCACCGACCGCCACTCTGCGCCGCCGCACGCCTCAGATCTGAACACCAACACCACCACCACCGACCGCCACTCTGCCGCCGCCGCACGCCTCAGATCTGAACACCAACACCACCACCACCACCGACCGCCACTCTGCGTCGCCGCACGCCTCAGATCTGAACACCACCACCACCGACCGCCACCGTCTCTCTCTCTCTCATGTCTCTCTCCACCGTCTCTCTCTCTCCTGTCTCTCTCTCCTTTCTCTCTCTACCGTCTCTCTCTCTCATGTCTCTCTCTACCGTCTCTCTCTCTCCTGTCTCTCTCTACCGTCTCTCTCATGTCTCTCTCTACCGTCTCTCTCTCCTGTCTCTCTCTCAGATTCACTTCTTTGTTTAAGAGTGAAAATTAAGAAACATCTTTACAGTTGTTTTAGATTTTGTTGAAACATACCAGTTGTGTTTGAGATACAATTGACAAGGACAAATTGTTTGAAATAAAAGTGAAGATCTAGGATTATAACAGATTTGTGACAAATTGTGTAATGGTATCTGAGGTTAATAGTGTAATTGGAAAAGATTAAGAGTTCTAAATATAAATAAAAAAAATTAGTTGGGGGTTAATTTTTATTTAATAAGAGTAATTAAATGTGCATTGTTTGACTAAAATTCGTATTGAAACTTGGGCTGACACAGGTACAACTTTTCAGACATACTTTGGCAGAAAAATAAAATACATTCCCAATGTTTTGACTTTTAAAATCTGAAGGATTCATTTAGTAGGACCCATTTTTTAATTTGTTTGTTAAATACCTATTATGCCCTTTTGAATTAATTCTTACCAAAAATTAATTTGATTAATTTAGAAAAATGTCATAATCAATCTCGACCGTTAAACTTTAGATCTAATGGTCTATATTGAATTCTACGGGTTCTGCACGATATATAGGGTTCTCTATATAACTCTTCACTATATATATATATATAGGGGAGGGTTCCATTGAGAATTGATATATTAGGTAAGAATGTGAGAATTAGGCAAAAAGACGCGCGGTGGCATTTTTGTAATTAAGTCCAACTTTTCTGTCCCACACGCGGTGGCATTTTTGTAATTACGTCCAACTTTTCTTTAATCATCGATGATTAAACTGGGTGTAGTGTTTTAATCATCAATTATTAAACTATTGAGATTGTTTTTAATCATCGATGATTAATCTTGACTATATGTTTAATCATCGATGATTAAACTTGAGTTTGGGTTTAATCATCGATGATTGAACTAGTCTGAATTTTTTATAAAATGCTCTTTAACTACTAATGATTAATCTTTGACATTTTTTTTTAATCATCGATGATTAAATAGTGTAATCATCGATGATTAACCTTGTCTCTGTTTTTTAGATTCTTAATTCTCTATAACATGTTGTTTAATCATCGATGATTAATCTTGACTATATGTTTAATCATCGATGATTAAACTTGAGTTTGGGTTTAATCATCGATGATTAAACTGAGTGTAGTGTTTAATCATCGATGATTAAACTTTATCTGTGTAATAATCATAAGATGCTCTTTTAATCATCGATGATTAAACTTGACTATATGTTTAATCATCGATGATTAAACTTGAGTTTGGATTTAATCATCGATGATTAAACTGAGTGTAGTGTTTAATCATCGATGATTAAACTTGACTATATGTTTAATCATCGATGATTAAACTTGAGTTTGGGTTTAATCATCGATGATTAAACTGATTGTAGTGTTTAATCATCGATGATTAAACTTTATCTGTGTAATAATCATAAGATGCTCTTTTAATCATCGATGATTAAACTTGATAATGTGTTTAATCATTAACGATTAAACTTGGGGTTGGGTTTAATCATCGATGATTAAAGAAAGTTGGACTTAATTACAAAAATGCCACCGCGTGTGGGACAGAAAAGTTGGATTTAATTACAAAATGCCACCGCGCGCGTGAGGAAAGTTGGACTTAATTACAAAAATGCCACCGCGCGCGTGAGGAAAGTTGGACTTAATTACAAAAATGCCACCACGCGCGTGAGGGCTGGAAGGAGATGAGAGGCTGAGATCTATTCTCACATTCTCACCTAATATATTAATTCTCAATGGAACTCACTTTTATATATATATATATATATATATATATATATATATATATATATATATATATATATATATATATATATATATATATATATATATATATATATATATATACACACACACACATAAATTGGGTTTATCTAAAACGTGGTATTTTGAACATGATAATAAGAAAGTGTAGGTTTTGGTGGCGTGCTCATCTCTCCCCCGCAACTCAACCACACTCAACCACCTTCTTGTTTGGTTGTTCCTTTTCTGCTTCTGAATTTTGAGTATAGGACACGGTTATAAATCTTCCTTCTCTGCTTCTAAATCTTGTACTAGCAATCTTCCTTCACAAAAGTGGTTCTAGGTAACAATATTTTCAATTCTTTTACAATGTTGTCATTTTATTGATAAAGTTTTGGTTTATAAGGTCTAAATGATGTGGGGAGTATGCATAAAATGCTTCATTATCCAAACATTCAATGTGGTTAAGTGTACTTCTGGACTTGAACTTAAGAAGCTTGTTTGGTTTTTTGTTATTGATTCGTTCAGATTATGTTGGTTTCAGTTACCAAATTTGTTTTTGAAAAAATATAAATTTTCATTTCTACCTGTTGTAAATCCGAAAAATAACAGCTCCGAACCGGTACCGGTAATTCGGTCTGATTCTTGTTTCTCTAGAAATCCATTTCTTGGGTTTACCGGTTCTAGAACCAAACACACCCTTAGACTGTGTGTAATGCACGGCCTGAATGCCGGTCGTGACCGGCCACCTCACGCCCGCCGACGCGTCCTCTCGTTACACCCCCCCCCCCCCCCCGCACGACACATCCCACACCCCTAAGGGTCGGGGACTCGACCGTTGGTGGTCACTTGGAAATCGAAGAAAAATATGGGGAAACGGCTATAAAACGGCTAGTTTGCCCCCCTCTTCAATTCAAACCCATTTTTTTATCCCCTTTTTTACCTTATAAATACTCAATCTTTTTCTAAAAGATTTCATACTTCTCATTTCTTTTCGACATACTTACTCACATCACACATCCTATCTTAAAAACGAGCTCGGATGAAGACATGAGTGCCACTAATTTCATTTTTGGCGACGAGGAGGAGACAAGATTATACATCTTAATTTTTTACAAACTGCAGCGGCGTTTCTTGTAGGTTCCACTTCTAATATCCCTAGAAATCCTAAAATATTTGTGAATATGGACCGTGGCGGTGCTCATGACCGTCTCGTGGCAGCTTACTTTGCTAAAAATCAGATGTATAACACAAAAAAAATTCGTAAATGTTTCAGGATGAGCCGAGATCTTTTCACACGCATTGTTCGCGATCTCACTAATACTGTCCCATTATTTGCGGAACGTTTTGATGCACGCGTTCTCTGGTGGAAACTCATTTAAGTCTTTGAGCTGATTTGGTGGAACACATTTGGAATCGAACTAATAACCACTAGTTTTTTTTTTGTTTTTTTTATCAGTGTAATGTTTTTTATCAATGTAATATTTTTTTAATTATTATTAATGTAATGTTTTTAATTATTAATGAAGCTAAAAAAAAGATACCGGTCCCCCATTACGTGAGTTTGGTCGCGATTTGATCATGTGTTTGATCAGGAGAGAGAAAAATTGATATGGCACCAATATCATATCGGTCACCCATTACGCATAGTCTTACAAATCACAAATTCACGTCTAGCTTTCTAGAGAGCTAATTTAACATTAAGTAAAAGAGTAGGAACTTTAAGTTACAACTCAAATCTTATCTTCTTACCCAACACATTTGGCGCGAAACCTTTATTGAAAAAAGATTAGTAAAACCAGCAATACAACCACAAGGCATATCAAAATCCCCCTTTTCCCGTAATTCTATTTACCATTTTTCTTGATTCACAGCAAATCTACTCACAGAAATGGAGGGACTGAGTTAGGGTTTCTTTTTAGTTTTGTTGGTTTAATTTCCATTTAAGAGAAAGAGGAACTGGCGAAATTGGTGAGCTCAGACCCGATTTCTACTATTTTCTCAATCCCTAATCTAGATTCTTCTATTGTTCTTCCAGAAATCGTTGTTGAAGTACTCGAAATCAAGTCTGGTGGAAACAGATACACGTAAGTTTATAAACTTTTTAATCGATAGATTATGCTCTTTTGTTAATTTATATTTCAGATCTGAAGTGTATTGTTTCCTCCCGATTTAGGGTTTCATTCCCCTGTAGGTATTACTAATGTGAAATTAGGAGTTTTTAATCGTCGATTTGTGTATATATAATGTGATTCTCTGATAGTATTGTTCGGTATACTCAGAATTTTGATTTTGCTACTAAAAAGTCTAGATTGATTTTTAGAAATACATTTTTATGAGATTTTAGCATTGTTTTGGTTTTGAGTTCGAATTTCAGTTGAGATGCTAACTAGTTTATAAGTTGCTTGCTTCAAATCCATAAATCTGGGAAGTAATATAATATTGTAGTGTGTAATTCTTGTTATTGCTGGTAAATTGAATAGGAGATTAAAAAAATTAGGTAAAAATGCTCTAATCTATCTTTGGATATCATCATAAAAATTGAGTTTATCATCTTGTCATTTGTTATTCACTTATTTGTGATGTAAATTTCTTTAAATATTAATTGTTTTTATTTTACTTTTTGTAACATGTTTACAGTGAGCGATGGTAAGATGAAGTTGAATGCAATTTTGCAGTCTAGATTATGAAATGGTATTATTGTTTGTCAATAATTTAATATTTTTATCGGTCCATTTTCAAACTGTTTGGCAATTTGAATCACAAATTAGATGATTGAATCTAGCTATAATCACATAATTTTACAACTTAGTCATTTCTGAGCCTGGTTTTAAATAATTTTACAATTAGATGACTGGACGCTGTGTAACAGCAAATGCGACATTATAAGAGGGGGGGGGGTGAAGATGTAATTAGTCAATATTTTTGTAATAAAACAAATTAGAAGAGACATTAAAAGAATGTTTATGAACCATGGCTGCAAACAAGTTTTTGCTAATCAAAATATGTATTAAATATGAGCGATAACAAATGCAAGTTGTATCCTACCTTTGACTTGCACCAAAATGTTTTGCCCACCTTTGAGAAAATCCGGCAAGTCAAAAATGTCTGCCCACCTCTGAATAAATTTATGGTACCGCCCCTGATTGTAAATAACAAGGGTGAATGGTGAAAATAGATAGGCTCGTATAGGCATGTCGTGAATTTACACATAGTATGGTGCACCTTCGGTGTGATGATTGCTTTCCATTGAAGCAACTTGAAATCTTCAAAAATAAACACAATCTTAAAGAAGAAGATGTTTTGGGTTGGGTTAACTTGATCAAATCTTGAAGAAAAACAATCTCCAACAAAAAGACAATCTTGAAATCTTGGAGAAAATACAGTTTTGAAGAAGAATATGATGTTTTGGGTTGGGTTGGCTTGAAATTATGAAAAAAAAACTCAATCTTGAAGATGATGATGATGTTTTTGTTTGCGTTAAAGAAAAACACAGTTGAAGTTGATCTTGTAAGAAAGTCAAAGTCTTATAGTAACAAAGAAGCAGATTCGATCGAGAAGAAATAATGAGGTGATGTGGAGAATGACTTCAGTCTTGGGGATTTTAAAGTTGTAATAAAACGCGGATACTTTGAGTCGGTCATTTAATGTTTGTTTTGATTTCTTCCATTAGTTTAATGGTAATATTTAATCGAATGTTTCTATATATAAAAAAGAGTATGTGTTCGTCATTTTAACAAATTCTCGCCGAAATCAAATATTTTGATTTTTAATATAAAACTATACACTATAAATCAATCTGTTGATAAAAAAAAATTGATTTCACTTTCCATATATAAATCCCGTTGGAAAATTAACTCCCTTTACATAAATCTTAATAAAGTTTCTCTAATATGTGTATTCTAAGCACATGTTTAAGTGAGGAACGTTCAAGGAGCTCCGTTATTTTTACGAAATCCCGAGGGACAAATCTCAACCATTGATCAATAAGATCTAATGGTCAAAATTAATCACATATTTTATACATGAAGGGTATTTTGGTCATTCTAAGCTGATCAGTTTCATAACTTTGTAACACTTAATTGCTTCTTCAACCATTCTAAGCTAATCAGTTTCATAACATTGGGCCATTGCAATCCACAATCTTGAATCATTCGGTTGCAAACACAACCGATTTTTTAAAATAATGTAACGCGTAATAAGACATACCCATCATTTCATAAGCTTGGCCCAACCCGTACCAGGCCCACCCGTACCAGGCCCGATAGTCACACGAGCTTATATCTACAGCCTGTCTGTATGCATCAACAGCAGCAGGAGTGTTCTTCATCTCAACATATTCATGGCCCATTAAAGTCCACGCGGATACATAATTTTTATTTAATTTTAATGCTCGACGAAAATACATAACCGATTTTTCGTGAAGACCCTTTAAACTAGTAGTTGCCGATAATACAACACGATTCGGGTCGGTATTTAACCGTCATGAAAACTTGGTGTGCAAGGTAACTTAATCCTGAAAAAATTCTTTTGCATACAACAATGTATGCAAAAATCTCACATTTTAGCACTTTATGCGTTCTGGTGTTCATCATCAGTTACATAAATCATTAGAAACTGATAAGAATGGTTCAACAAATTGTAAAACTAGTGTATGAGATGTAGATTAAACAATTTGAAAAAGATGTTGCATATTTGTTTAGTTTGGTTTTTATTTATTGAAACCATAAAAAAAGGTTACATTTTAACACAGGTGAGTTAATCATTTTCATATTGTTTTCATAGTAGTTGAAATAGGTTTAGAAACCAAATATATACATGACAATATGACATTACCCAATAAAATTATCAAGGTTCATTGAACACAAATGACAAATTCACGCCTAGCTTTTTAGAGGACTAATCTAACATTCAGTAAAAGTATAGGGACTTTAAGTTACGATTTTAATCTATTCTTTTTCTACCCAAGACATTTGGCGCGAAACTTTTAGCATTTACAAAATCGTCCAGTCTCTCGATTCACAGCATATCTACATAGAGAAAAGGAGGGTGTGATTTAGGGGTTTTTTTAGTTTTGTTGGTTTAATTTCCATTTAAGATCATAAGTAAATGGCCAAAATCGGTGAGCTCAGAACCGATTTCTACTATATTATAAAATCCTAATCCAGATTCTTCTGCTGTTCTTCCAGAAATCGTTGTTCAAGTACTCGAAATCAAGTCTGTTGGAAACAGATACATGTAAGTTTATAAGCTTTTTAATCGATAGCATATGCTCTTTTGTTGATTTATGTTTCGTATCTAAAGTGTATTGCTTTTTTATGTCGTGTATTGATCATGAAATGAATCTATTTAAGCCGATTTAGGGTTTCATTTCCCCATTAGGTATTACTAATGTCAAATTAGGGTTTTTTAATCGTCGATGTTTCTATATATCACGTGATTCTCTGATAGTATTGCTTCGCTATACTCAGAATTTTGATTTTGCTACTAAAAGTCTAAGATTGATTTTTAGAAATACATTTTATAATGAGATTTTAGCATTGTTTTGGTTTTAAGTTCGAATATCAGTTGAAATGTTAAGTGCAATGCATATTAGGTCTAAAGTTTTGAGGTTTATTATTATTATTATTATTATTATTATTTTATAAAGGGACTATGCCCGGCAAAATTTATATCATCAAAAAGACAAGAGTTTACATATTTTTAAGGTGGGCATACCCACCATAAACTATTAGCCTAACCTGACCATTCAAAACAAGTTTTGGAAAAATGGCCAACAAAAGAACTATAATACTATAGCCTAACACATCTCTAGACCAAACACAACAAATACAATAAAACATATAAACCCAACCACTAAAGTCCTTAAAATCTTGCATTTCCTTACAATTAAAGTGGCCAAAATCTTTGCTCCTCACCCCCATAGTGTTGGTCTTCTTATTCTCGGCTATGTCATTCCTCCAAATCAACCATCTATTAAGAAGGTTGGCAATCAAGAGATTAAGGTTTAATATCCCAAACATCAAAATTTGACTTTGACTCAAAGCAAGTCAAAATCAAATACCAATTCTCCAACATGCTGCTATCCGAATCATTCCTTGTCCAAAATCTTCTGCTTTTAGCCACTTTCCTTTTTGCCAAATCCCTACTGCCTCTTGACTCAGTAAAAGTCAACTCAATCAACCAATCATCACTGCTACAGATACTACCATCATAGCTGTTGGAAAAAGTTGTGATAAAATGATTTTTCACCAACTTTGGACCTATATAATTATATATATATGTGTTATATATAGTTATTGGTTGGTAGCTTTGTGTTCTCCTTTGTGAGAGCTATGCAACGGTATATAGCGTGTCCAAAGTAAAATTGTGGTGAATGAGATATCGACTCTCAACGTAGGGTGTTTGAAACAAGAAATCTTGGAAGTGGGGATGTTGGGAGAGTATCCCGCATTGGAAAAAGATCAAACCATGTGCAAATAATTTGGACCAAGTGGCCCGAAATGGCTTGAACTCATGTAAGCCCGAGCGACCTGCGGACACGAATACAACTCCGAAATTTCGGGCTCGTGCGGGTCAATTTTTTGCATCTAGTCGACACTGAAGTATGCTCGTACTGACCGCCTCAGTACTGATCAGTCTCATACTGGCATCCTTTGTACTGACTGGTCTATACCGACCACCTCGGTACTGAGTTTTTCGACATGTACTGCGCTGCAGTCCAATACTGAGTGTTCGACGTGTACTGTGCAGCAGTACTGAGTTGCAGTCTCATACTGACCTGCGCAGCAGACTTCCAATACTGACCTGCAGGCTCATACTGACCTGCGCAGCTGCTGTCCAATACTGACCTGCGCAGCTGCTGTCCAATACTGACATGCAGTACCGAGCTTCCAACACTAACCTGCAGCGCTGACTTCCGATACTGAGTTCTCGTACTGACCTCCTAGACTGACCAGAAGGAATCACCAGTTACGAATTTTCGGCAGTAAAAGCGGATTGCTGTTTTGAATTCTTGTTTAATGACATTGAATGCATTTAATGTTTTGAGTAAACAGTAGTCTTCATTCTACACTATAAATAGAGACAATGGGTCTCATTTGTAGACACACCGAAACACACTCTTCTCCTACTTCTAAAAGATCACAACTTTCTTTCTTCTTGGAAACACTCTTAACTTCGGTTAGTGTTCTGGCTTGGATTATATCCGGTAGTGTAAAACTACTCGGTTGTTTTACCCTGGGAAATAGACAACGAATCTATTTTAAGGGGATCGTGAATTTCACGAGATTCAACCAAAATCTTGTACTTGTTTGTTCTATTTTAATTTGTTTCAATCTTTGTAAACGTTTTGGCAATTTCCCTTGTTGTAATTGAATTTTATTAATGAAAACTGGTATTAGCTCCTACAAACTTAAAATAGATTATTCCTCTCTAAGCTAATACCGGTTGGAAAATACATATTTTTCGGATTTTGCTCGCTAATAGCATAGATTCGGAAATAGTGGTGATTGAAACGTTTTATAGAACAAAAAGGTTCAATTGAGTTTTTAGAAAATTTCCAGTTTTGTTTTGTTTAAATTATTAAATCAAATTTTTGGATTTAAAGTTTATTATATCAAGTTTTTAAAGTTTGATTTTAATTAACTTGATATATTGTTTAAAACAATTTTGGATTTAAAAATTTTAGTGATCAAGTTTGCTTAGGCTACTTGATTTTTCTCATACTTGTGAAAAGCTAAAATTCTTCGGGATTTTTATCTATGGATTGCTTTGGCATCTAGAATTTTGCTTTTGCAAAGTTTGAGAATTTTTGAAGTTTCTTATGAAACTTGTGGTTGATGGTTATAAAGTTTCGAAAGTTACAATAGTTGAAAAGATACAAGATAGTCTTTGACTTCCTGAGTTGATTCCTAAAAGGATGATATTTGAATATAATCTTATAGCTAGTTGTATTTGAGAAACTTATATAATTTTGGATTAAGACCAATTTGTCTTATTTGTACTTTTCAGTTGAAAGATGGAAAGTGGAATGGATACGCCGCCGACATCCACCGTGTTGACTCCACCTATTGTGAATGCTATTCCTTTGGTTGGAACCCAAGTAGCCGTGAACACCGTTGCCAACCATACCGATCCATGCAGCTTCCAATCATCAATAAAATCATAGAATACGACTTCCCTTTATCCTCTTCTGCCAGGAACTTTTAAAGGTATAAATACCCGAGAGGCCAAGTCCTCCAGAAAAATCCCAAAAAATCCATAAAAACGTAAAATATCATTCCAAGGCTGCATGAAAAAATTCAGGCTGCACAAACCATCATAAGTATCCACAATGCCCCTCTGCCACTGATAAAAACAACCCAATTGGCCAGAACCTCTAAAAAAATTAATAAAAATTCCATAAAAATATAAAAAAGCGATCCAATGCTACAGAAAAATTTCCATGCTGAAATACACATAGAAAATACCAAAAATGCCCTTTAGCCAATAAATAACTCCCCTATCTTAGACCAGTTTTCCCAGAAAAAATCCTGAAAAATACCATCTTTCAAAATTAAACAAATTTTTAATCATCATGTTTAGAAACAGAAGTAAAGGTATCATCAAAACAAAATCCCAAATCTCAGCTGCCACTACTATAATTAAAGGCTTTTTGTAACACTAAAATTGTAACAGCCTTTAAACCGTTACAATAGGTATATCTAATGTAACGGAGTTGTAACACTTAACATAATTACTATCATGTGTTACAATTGAACAAATGACGTTACAAAAAACTTTATCTATTGTAACGTCTGCTTATCTATTGTAACGCCTTCATCTCTACTGTAACACATACTTATCTATTGTAACGCCTCCATCTCTATTGTAACGCCTCCATCTCTATTGTAACGTCTTATTCTTTATTGTAACGCCTCATTCTCTATTATAACACATCATTCTCTATTGTAATACATATTTTTCTATTATAACGCACCCATCTTTTTTGTAACTCCAATTTTTCTATTGTAACAGTCATTCTTAAATGTAACAAGTGTTTTTTTCTATTGTAACGGTATTCTCTATTATAAAACCCAAATAATTTAACATTTAATTAAATAAATTTCCCCCAATTTTAGCTTACACTCACCGATCCTAACCCTAGCTACGCTAGAATCGCCTTCAATCAAACACCTTCAATCGAACAGCCAGCTAATGGAACACAACGATCGAATCACCTGCTTTATTGCTTTATTCTCTAGTCTTCGATTGTATTATCACAGTTCGATCAATTTTCGAAGGTATTGTTGGAACGACGCTTGCTGCGAGTTAAGTTTGTTCTCAATTGAAAGATGTTGCCAGTGTAGTTTGTTCTCAATCGAACGATTGCCAGTGTTTATTCTCCTGCTCTTCAATCGAAAGTCGGAAGTTGTGCAACGTGGAACATATTGTCGTCAGTTTTTATCGGTTATCGATCGTTTTGCTGCTGTTGATCGGCACTACGTGGATCGTATTGTCGTCAATCTTTATCGGAGTGATTGTTGTGAATTGTGATGGTTCACACTGCTTTGGTGAACACTGATGATTTGTCGTTAGCTGAAGAGTAGGTGGAATCGGGAGGCTATTTTGCGTCTTCGTCATAGAAGGTATGTATGAATTAATCTTCACACTGATTTCAAATTTGCAGCTATTTGTTTGTTAATCTTCAGTTTTGGTAAATTGATTTATTTTGCTTAATTTTTGAGCACGATTCATATGTACCTATGTGGCTGTGTGTGATCCATATGATATTCAATTTTTGTGCAAACATTAACTCCTACAACTAAAATACAATTGTTACTTTATTTCTGTTCGATCCTCATGTTTTGTGCTTCCGGTAACAAGTTCACGGATATTCAAAATTTGAATTATTGTTTGTAATTTCAATGTTTTGTATTTGCATTGCTCTTATATCATTCAAGGTTCTACAGCTGTGATTTTTGTATCTTGATATTACGTTAAAATATAGTTATGCACACCAAGTGTTTGTTGATATGAATATGATGAATTGGCTCTATATTTTATTGGTTTATGCATTTGTCTTAACAATTTCTAGATTTATTTTTCATAGTAACTGATGGCTTATTCTCTCACATATACTGAAGATCATATATGCACGTGCATACACATATGAGCATCAATACAACCTGCTCCTTGGTTTGGCAGCAAAGATGTCTGAAGAACCATTCAGACTACTGGTTTGTTTACTATGATTGACAGTTTAGGTGTTGTTGCTGGTTGGGGAGTTGGAGGAATTGAAGCAGAGGCTGCAATGCTTGGCCAGGTGGGCTCCTCAATATCTTTTTTTTTAATTTTATATTTTTCAAAGATAAAATTCCATATAGAGATAGGACAGAATTATAATGACAAAATTATAATTCAACATAGAGAGAGGACAAAATATAATTTAAGAAAAGTTAAATTATAACTACTGTTATAATGATATAACTTTGATGATTATACTTAATAAATAAATTATTTATAAAGCTCAAAGAAAAAGTAGAAAAAACTATTCAAGGATCAATCCGAACTTAAGAACGACCAGTTTTGTGCTGAATTTTTTTCCCAACTCGATTATATCAATCTTCCTTTGTGAATTTTAGGTTGCTATGATAGAAGCATATTTACGTGCAAAAAATATGTTTGTTGACTGATTGTTTGCTGTCGTGTCGGCTTTTTGGTGCGGGTTTGATTCTAGCTTCGTGGCTATTAAATCTCGGGTAAGTTCTATAACTAAATTTTTTTTGTATTATTCAGTTGACTTAAATATGAAGGAAAGATAAGTCTTTTACTTTTCACTTTTTTTTTTTTTTAGGGTTGATAATGCTTTAGTTTTGTGTTTTGGATTAGTTTTTATTCGCAGTTTTCATGCTTTCAATGCGGCTTTTTAAAACAAGTGGTGGATTCCTTCTTCAAGAAGCCCCACCCAATAGCATGCTAGAATAGACCTTCTTATGTTCAAACCTAACAACCTCATTCTAACAGTGTTCATAATAATTTTGCATATGTTTATTTTGAAAGAGCCTCAGATTCCTTTCCTTTCCTGCCATATAAAGTAAACAGTTGCACCAAAAATATTTATTAGTTGGGATCCTTTCAAGATTGAAAACTAGATAAAACCATTCATCAGGTAAATGATCCAATCTAGACATGCACTTCATGACCTCCCAAATAAGAATGAAAAGTAAGATTTTTGTTGCAACTTGCTTGTGAAAGTGTGAATTTTTTATACCTCTTTGGTTTTGTTTGCATTAGGTACAACTGATTGTCACAAGCCAAAACAAGATGTGGTCAGCAGCCTCAATTATCCATGAACAAAAGGAACAATGGACATTATAAAAGGAACCATGGCTGCAAACAAGTTTTTTCATGTATTTGTAATGGGAACATTTTATTATATTTCAAAAGGGACTTTAAAACAAGTGGCTAACAAACAATTCTCTAGTTGAAGTAGCAATTAAATAGTTGTTACATTTTTGTATGAAGGCACTCTTAAATCAATAATATCATCACACTCGATTTGACTTCCTTTCATTAAAGAAAATTAATCTAAATGCAAATTCAAGCTCCCCTTTTCTTAAAAATTAATCAGTATGAGAGAATACAACACTTTATTTGGCATAAAATAAAACAATCTTTCTACATATTTGGCACCTTTTTCCGTCAATTTTTTCTTAACATGTCCACCAACACTTAGATATGTGAATTCGGTTATACAACCAATTAGCTTCAATTACTTGTCCATCTTTTGAGTATTCATTAATCATTTTGACATAAAAACCCATCTTTTTAATGCAATCAAATATAGCAACATTAGGTTTCAAACATCAAATAAAATATTTACTACCCTAATCTATTAAACATCAATACATCATACAAAACTTCAATAACAACCTACCTTTTTACCTTTTGTTGTAGCTAAATAGTTGTTAGATTTTTGTACTAAATCACTTTTAAATCAATTAAATGTTTAAATAGATCACTACATGTAAAAGATCTTTGACTTTAATACCATGTTAAATGAAATGGACAACAATCTGCATGCATGCTAAATCATATTCAACACTTGAAAACAATCAACAATTCCCAACATATAAACAATCTGATAGTGAGTAAGTAAGTGTCAAGTAACTAGTAATATGTTCAAAAACGTATATAAACAAAAGACTAAGTAATGCAAATTTGACCTAAACGCTTAACGCCTCCCTCTTACAAAGGGGACAAACGTTTTGTAACCGTAGCCATTCCTTGATGCATTTTGAATGATACCCATGTTCACATTGTAGCTCGCCAAGTTCCTCGTCGTTTTCAAACTCGTCTTGACATATGACGCAGATTTCGTTTTCTTGATGATTAATTTCACGGTAGTTGGTGATCTTGAGATTCTTGAAAATTTGTTTGTGGGTCAGTCCAGTAGTAGTTGAATTCAAAGACTCATGTACCTCTTGTGCGTCTAATATCATCAAAGTATCGTCATCATCATCGTGGATATGGGACACGGGAGTAGTTTGTGGATCTGGTTGAAAAGTAAGATGCACGTAAGGATGAGTTTGGGCATAATTATAACAAGGCTGATGATCAATCTGAAGTTGAATCTGATGTCGGTTTAGGTCAGTAGAGTTGAGGATCATTACATGGTTTTTGTAGACATACCATGTGCTCGGGTGAATAACGGGATGATAGTAGTGTAACGATGTAGTGATCATCTCAGGAGTGAAACATTCTAAGTCGATAGGATCAATGGTGTAAAAACTATGGGCTCTGATAGGCTTGTTGTAGATGAAGACGTAGTAGGGTGCATCTACCGTATCATGATTGCTAATTTCTGCCATTAAAACAACTTGAATCTTGAACAAAAACAAATCTTGAAGAAAAATAACAAGGAGGAGGCTGTCGCTTATTGAAGAAAAACACAGTCTTCAAGAAAAACACAATCCTGAAATCTTGACGAGAACACAATCTTCAAGAAAACACAATTTTGAAATCTTTACGGCAAATTGAAGATGAAGATGATGTTGGGTTGCGTTGCGTTGGGTTGGGTTGAAAGAAAAACACTCGACCGTAACAAATTAAAGATGGAGAAATAGTGATGTGATCATATGGAACTTCGATCAATCGGTAAAATATTTATAGGAACAAAAGTCTGGTAATAAAACGCGGTATTGTGACTCGGTGACCGTTTGGCCATTTAATGTTTGATTCGATTTCAACCATGACTTAACGGTAATAATTAACACGGAGTAATAAAATGTTTCTCCGTCATTTTAATTCATTCAAATGACTTCTCGTCAAAATTTAATATTTGTATTTTTAATTTTAATAATATATATATATATATCATTTTTTAATTCTTTTAAACAGCAAATATGATCTACTTTTAATTATCACTTTTGTCTATGACGAGACTTGAATGTCTAACCTCAAAGTTGAGAAGCAACATCATACCGCTAGGCCAAAGGCTTTTTGGTAAAAAAAATATACATCACATATCTGTTGATAAAAAAATATATGATTTAACTTTTCATAAAGCAATTAATTTTCCCATCCTTTAATAAAAAATATGTACTTTCTCCGATTCATAATAAGTGATACACTTTTCTTTTTGGGGTGTGATTCAAAATAAAAACTACCTTATTTGACAAAAAATAGTTGGACCAACATCCACTAACTATCTACTTTAACAAAGTGAAATTATTCATTTAGCCCTACTATTTACTTTTAAACATCATTAACCCCTATTTTATTTAAAAGATGTGGGACCTAATCCTCATTAACTATCCAATTAATCTAATTTAACCATCAATATAAACTTTTGCTCGTCAAACCCAAAATGTATCACTTGTTTTGAATCGTAGGAAGTATATGTAGTTTTACACACATGCTAATTTTTATGAATATAACTATACCCTCCGTCACATTTAATATGGTATGTAGCTAAACAAACAATACTTTGATTATCAAATATCAACTAAATATCTGAATATTCATAACATAAAAAGGAATTAAACAAATTACAAGAATGATCCAAGGATATTAAATAACTAAGTACAACAAAATAGATATATAATCCTTAATTCCAAAGCATGCCATGAATTTAGTTTCTATAACTAACACTCATTTTGCAAACCTTTTTAATTATAGTAGACTCGATTTTCACCCCCTTTGAGAAACAAATGATGCTAATAAGCGTCAACATTACTTTACTATTTATCAATATATGTATATTTTTACATCGATGTAATTGATGCAACCACTCATTTATATACAAATGGATCAATTAAGGTTTTTTTAATGGATGAAATTGGTGTGAGCTAAAAGATTTAATTGTGAGGGAAATAGGTCTAATTGTATGAAGATGCATAAAACCTTGTAAATTGTCTAAGTTGAAATTTCTAGATTATTATTGTAACAGGAGTAAATTGCCTGAATTTTAGTTCCTAGTCGAAGAAAAATGATGATATCTATGACCTATGCATCTTCATACAATTAGGCCTATGTATGATCCATTTGTATGCATAAAACCTTGTATATTTCCACTGCCGGATCCGTTGTTCTGCTGGCCACCATACCGTCGTCCGACTCTCCCTCTTTTTGTCGTTGATTTCTTCTTCTTCGTTGATGCTGCTGTGTGTGTGTGATGACTGGTATTTAGTCACCGAAGAGATATGTTTTGCCGGAGATGATGTTGATGGTTCGATTCGAGTCCGATCGGGATGCCGTTCAGGTGGGCGGTGATGAAAGCTTACCGGTGATTGGCGATGGTGATTGGCAGCGGTAGTGGTGGGTGAGGACGTTGACTGTTACACACCAGACCTCGCCGGAGATATATGTTTTGCCGGAATTTAATCAGAAGTCGCCGGAGAAGACACGGATTAGTGATGGTCACCAGAAAACTTGATCTCATGAAGTTATGTAAAATCTTAAATTGTATTTAAAAAATAATGAAAACTAGTATGTATCATTGTTAATTTCGGACCAAAGGGCCAATGGCCTAGTGGTAAGGTGTTTGTCTTCCAACCTAGTGGTTGAGGGTTCGAGTCTCATAATGGACATAGGTGGTTATTTAGGAGTAGATTAGATTTGGTGTTAAAAAAAATCATTGTTAATTTCGGAAGTTGGTGTGTGTCAGAATACACTTTCCAAGATTTTGATTATTAAGTTACAATTTCCAAGATTTGATTATTTGACTTTAAGAGTGGGATTAGTAGGACCCTTAATTTTATTTTTAGTTGTTTTGTTATGATTTTAATCAAACATTACTCTATAATACATATTTATCTTTATATATAATAAACCAAAAGATTTTCAAAGACAACTCACCATTTCCATGTCATTGATGACTCATCATTGAATGGCAGTAATCACCCTTATGTATTGTCATGTTGGCGTTTAATTGAGTCCTAAATTTCTGCTCAATTGATAAGCTTCAGTTTTTAGGCCACGTCTTTTAACTCCACGCCTGTCCATTTTAAACCATATTCATAAACTTTTAACAGTTACACGCGTGAATCGATTTCTTTGGCCGTGCGTTTCTCCTCTGCTCACTGACTGAACGGTGTATAATTCTAAAAACCCGAACTTTTGGGGCGGGGTTTGGTTTTAGTAAAAAACCGCCCTAAACCGCCCCATGCTTACCCCTAGTTTAAAAATTGTTTCTCTTTCAATGAATATCTGTTAGGGTGAAATTGTTGTTGGTAGGTTGGGAGTGTATCCGATCAAAAACGGTTCGGAGCGAAAACAGGTTTAATCGAGGTATCAGTTTGAATCCGCTTTGGTCGGATTCTTAGTTCTTTTTAAGGCATCAAATAAAGCAAAAAAATAGAGTTTTAAACATTGAATTAGGTTTAACACAATAGTTGCGTCAAAATCATAATAAAAATAAGACTTTAAATAAATTCGTCTTCTTAATGCAATAGTTGTGTCTTTTATACTTTACTCCCAAAATTGTTGCGTAATTCTTCCAATGTTATGGATACCGACATCCCTTTAGCTACTTCCATCTCTTGTATTTGTATTTGTTGTTTGACGCCTTTAACTCGCCTTCAAGTGATGAAATATGTTGTGCACGTTTCTTTATGTTCAGATGGTCCTTCAAGCAAATGCACACTTGAGGATTCGCCAACATCGACAGAAGCTTGATTAATATGTTATGCACCTTTATGTGTGGGTTTATTTGTTGGCAGTCGTTTAGGGTGCATTTTGTATTTTTTTTTTATTTGAAAGATGATATTATTTCTTATGAAATTTTCCTACTTTTATTCCTGTTATTTGATTAATATATTTCGAATAAAATGACAAATTAGAAAAGATATTATAAGTGGGTTTTAAACAAATTCCACGTAAGTGTGTGAGTATATATGTCATCTAGAAACTAGCACAAATATTCTAAAACAAATTCCACGTAAGTGTGTGAGTAGTATGTTCCATCGAATAAAAACAAAATCGTGAAACAAGGAGTGACGACCAAGTGTTAATAACATCTTAAGATGACACCAAATACACCGTCAAGTTATCCACTGTTCACGCGTGATCAACACATTTAACCTCCTCTATTTATACACATACAAACACATGTATTCATTTCAACACACACACACACACATTTTGCAACAAAGTAGGAGATGAGTGACATTGGAAAGCAACCGATCAGCACTAGAGAACTCTGCCGGAAAGCCACCGGAGGACCTTCTCTTGACAAGATTCCGGTGAACAGATCGCAAATCAAGAAACAAATTCTCAAAGAAGCCGTATTTGGAGACCGGAAACAAGTGACCGGAGGTGGAGGAAACGAATTCCCGCCAAACCGATGGCGGATTAAAAAACAAATACTTAAAGAAGTTTTCAGATTCGAATAGCATTTCGCTAAATCCCGATTACACTGTGTATATAAATAAACTTATTTACGGTTAATTTGTTTTTTTATCGTCGTTCTTTTGTATAAACGTAAATAATATAGAATTATTTGGCTTTTTTTTTGCAAATTGATCATGGTTCTTGTACAAACGTAAAAATATAGAATTAATTTTTTATTTTTTTTGCTTGCAAATTGATCATCGTTGAGTAAATGTATGTATACAGAATTATGAATGTTGTATACATCTAAACTAAAAACTCGATGCTTTAAAATCCGTCTTAACAAACTTTGAAAACGCGAATAACCGAAAACTAAAAACAGAAAAACAAGAAATTGTAACGTTGATCAAGCCATCAACTACAATTTGTAAAGAATGATTACAATAGACAATCAAACTACTTTAACTAAAATCTTGGCAACGTTTGACTAGTCAAGATTCAATCTTTACTACTAAATGTTCTTCATATTTCATACCTCACTACAACAACACTTAATGCTCAAAGTCCATTGAAGGGAAACTAGATTGTGCAAATTTAATCGCTTGAAGAAGACTTTTTGCTGTTTCCTTCTCCTGCAACAACAATTAAAAAACATGTCAAATAACTTCAACAAGCTTTCACCTTTTTTAGGCGGGCTAACGGGTCGGGTCATAACGGGCTGACCCGAATCACTTTTTGTCAAAAAAATTGAAACTTTTTTATAAAAAACTTACCGGGCCATTATAATCAAGAAGACGGGTACAATACACTTCAGCTTCTTCAAACCGTTTTTGAGCCCGAAAATAATTTGCAAGAAACAAAAGGGCTTCAACCATATTCGGGCCATCACGTTCTTCATCTTCCATTCTTTCCAAATCTTTTTTATAATAAAAAGCAGCTTCTTGATTCTGACCCAATTCACTATGCAATTTAGCTAATCTATGTAAAGCAATTGCTTCCCTATCATTACAATTAGCAGCCCGTTTATAACACTTAACTGCTTCTTCAACCATTCTAAGTTGATCTGTTTCATAACATTGGGCCATTGCAATCCACAATCTTGAATCATTCGGTTGCAAAAAAACCGATTTTTTGAAATAATGTAACGCGTAATGAGGCATACCCATCATTTCATAAGCTTGACCCAACCCGTACCAGGCCCGATAATCACACGGGCTGATATCTACAGCCCGTCTGTAAGCATCAACAGCAGCAGGAGTGTTTTTCATCTCAACATATTCATGGCCCATTAAAGTCCACGCGGATAAATAATTTTTATTTAATTTTAATGCTCGACGAAAATACATAACCGATTTTTCGTGAAGACCTTTTAAACTATAGTAGTTACCAATAATACAACATGATTCGGGCCGGTATTTATCCGTCATGAAAACTTGGTGTGCAAGGTAACTCAAGCCCGAAAAACATTCTTTTGCATACAACACGTTTGAATACATGTCCATGTCATCGACCCGAAACGGGTCGATTCTTAAAAGTTCTTCAAAAATAGCTTCAACTTGCTCGAACTCACGAAGACTATATTGGGCTTTTGCAATTTGGGCTTTTATGTAATTACTATACCCAAAAGTGGATTGTAAATACTCGTATTTTGATAAAGATTCGTTATGCATACGTAATTCATGATATGTGCTTGCAAGAAAAAAGTCTTTCATGTAATGGTTGTTGAGTTTAAGGTTGTTTAAGGTTTCGGTTGTTGTGCATAAAGATTGTAGTTCTAACCATGCGGTCCAATTCCATGGGTAGGTGTTGACTGATTCAACTAATACGGTTCGGGCTAGATTTTCGTTACCTTTTTGTTTGAGCACCATACCATATAAGTAAAGGGTAAAAGGGTCAACTGTGCCGTTTTTACGGGCAGTTGATAAATCTCGTTCTATAGATATGAGTTCACTGTTTACAGCATCACTTTTGCCTAAAGGTCCCTCGAGTTCAATCGTTTCTTCTTCTTTTCGTTTTTCGCCAGCCTGGAAATACCAACATTTGTTAAAAAGATTATTGTTTATTAGGCTCGAGAAACATATAAAAATAGTTATTGTGTTCCTAACAATATTAAACCAACATATACAACTAACTGTTTTAGGAAAAAATCAGATCAATTTGGACTCCGCATTTAATCGAACACCTGGTAGGCATGAAAAACAATAGCATTTAACACTTTGATACAACTAAAGAATGCCTTAAGTAACTACAGAATCACAATATTAAATAGGCACAAACTCTATAGACTTAAGAAGGAGAAAACGTACCAAATAAAGAGCATAACATCTCAAGAACAAAGCTTTCTTCCCGTTCTGGTCAGATAAAACATGAGCAGCCCTCCTGTACTCTCTGCAATTAAAATACGTTTTGGCAAGAAGGTAAAAATCGGAATCTACAGCCTCATAGTCCTCCTCCGGCACCGGAGTTGACACGTATGAGGTACCGGCGATAGGGGTGGAGGCTATGTCGTCCGGTGAACGAAATCGGCGGCGAATGCTGGAACAATCACGCTGTAATCGAGTATGAGAAGGCGGATATTTAGCGGGATCTTGTTCAATTCCAACCAATTGTTCTGCGGCCCTGAAAAATCAGACGATTTTCAAATTCAAATATTCGAGGGTTCTGAATTGAATAACTGAAACAAAAATGAAGGGTTTTTTAGAGGGTTTTTGTACCATTTAGATGCAGAATATAAACAACGATCTGTAAGTTGACGGATTGCAGTTCGGAGCTCATTCCGGCAAGTTTCCTTGGTAACACCCATCGGAGTGTGTGAATGTGTGTGTGTTTTCAGCGGAAATATTTTTGAAATGTAATCGTCGGCGAGCGTGCTGGCGGTATTGGTGAGATTTGGAGTGTTGTTATTTTTCAAATGATTGGGAGTTTTGTGAACAAAAATTGTACCATTTTGCCCCCTAAGTAGTGGAAATTAAATTTGGCCACTAAACAATGATAAGTTGCATTAGAACCGAGTAATGAGATTATAATTTACATAAGATTTGGCCATGCTACTTATTTGTGCTTTAACACTCGACTTCAGTTCTTTTACCAACCGTTTTGCATACAAATAGTCAAACCTTATTTTCTCAGAGGTTCTCAAAAGGATTTTACTAAAAGTAAATAATGATTATAAAGGGTTACAGTTGAGTGTGATCCATTTTTTTTGGAAATGGCTATTAAATTAAACTTAAAAAACTAGCATAAAGCTAGAAAAAAAAAAAAAAAAACAATTTAAAAGTTAGTTACAAGGTAATATAAGCCATTCGGCCCAAGTAACTTTAAACCTGACTTTCCAATTATAGATCCACATATAAGCAACCTCTTTAACAGCATCAACCAACAAATTTCTCCTAGCTGTTCGATCATTGAAAGTCTTAGCATTTCTATAACGCCAAATAATCCATAACGTTGTAAAAATAACCGCTTCACTTATGATCTTAACCTTGCTATTCAACGAACTTTCATCAAGCCTCGACAAACACTCATCAAGCGTATCAACATGCACATCCAGAACTTTCATCCACCTGCCAATACTCCGCCACATTTGCTTCACAACCGCGCAAGACCAAAAAATATGGTCAACATCCTCCACACCTTCACCACACATAACACAATGAAAATTCTCAAACCGAATACCTCTATGCGACAAATTTACTTTGTCAGGCATTCGATTTAAATTAATTTTCCAATATAAAGTATTAACTTTACGAGGCACGAGAGAGTTCCATCTCGTATGTAAATTAGAGGCCGGGAGCAACAAATTATCGAGCCATCTTCTAGTATTTTTAACCTCATACCCTTCATCATTACCAATATCCCACACACATCTATCCATTCCATTAGTTAACACAAAACCTTGAATTAACCGGCTAATCTGACACACCGTAGCTTCTTCTCTCCCACCCCTAATGGTATGGCACCAATTCCACCTCAACACATTATTTTGAACTCTATCCACCACCATACAATCCTTTTGAACCTCGAGCACATACACACGAGGAAAAAGAGAAGCAAGCGGGACGTGCGTAATCCATGGATCTAACCAAAATCGTGTATCCGTCCCATCTCCAACACGCTTTTTTAAATTCAATAAGAAATCCATACCTCTATTTTTAAATATCCGAATCATGTTAAGAATATACGACCAAGGAGTAGCAACCGATCTTCGTTGGTCAGTTAACAACAACCCGCCACCATCTCCATAAATACCTTTAATCACATTGGCCCAAAACATCGTGCCATTAGTAAAGAACCGCCACACCCATTTTAATAATAAAGCAATGTTAAAAGCATGTAAACTTCCAATATCAAGACCCCCATTTTGACGAGAAGCCAAGACCGCATCCCACTTAACCCAATGGATTTTGCGCTTAATATCGGTCCCACCCCAAAAAAAGGAAGCTCTCAACTTTTCTAAACAAGCTTCCACGACCCCGGAAGAACAAACAACGACAAAAAATAGATACCCATACCCCCCAACACCGACTTTAACAGAGTAGATCTACCTCCAATCGATAAAGTGTTAACCTTCCACCAGGACAACTTCTTCTTAAACTTATCAATCAAGACCTCCCAATTATGCCTTCTAGTCATACAAGCTCCCACCGGAAGACCCAAATACATAAATGGAAGGGAGCCATACGAAACACCATACAAGTTCGCCATAACCCGAACATCTTCTTCCCTCACCCCCACGCCATATAAGAAAGATTTTTTCATATTTATTTTCAACCCTGACGCCATATGAAAAAAATGTAAAATGATTAACAATTGATGCAAGTTACTTGCCGACCATTCTCCCATAAAAATCACATCATCAGCAAACAACAGGTGCGAAATGGACAAAGAAGTAATATTCACACCTTTAAAGAAGCTTTGAGACTTAGGTTCCTCCATAGCAATATGCAACCCTTCCATAGCGATAATAAATAAGAAAGGCGATAAAGGATCACCTTGACGAAGACCTCTTTCAAGATTAAATTCTTTTGAAGCCTTACCATTAATTAAAATAGACGCCATAGACGACTTATGAATTGCCATGATCCAATCTCGCCAAATAACTGGAAAACCCATAAACTCCATCATCCTATCAAGAAAATCTCAATTCAACGAATCATAAGCTTTTTCAAAATCAATTTTAAGCACCATTATACTCTTCTTACGTTTCTTAAACCAGGCAATAATTTCATTCACGATCATTGGACCATCCAAGATTTGACGCCCCTTAATAAACGCTGATTGTTCCGTACTAACAATAGAATCAACAACACCTGCCAACCGAATTGCTAACAACTTCGCAATAATTTTATATTGCACCCCAATAAGACTAATCGGTCTAAAATCATTCACCGACAAAGGATTAATTACCTTTGGAATCAACGTAATAAAAGATGAGTTACACCCGGACGGAATAAACTTTGTAGCCATAAACTCATTAACGAAGTTAAAAACGTCAGATTTCAATAAATCCCAATACTTCTTAATAAACGCAAACGAAAACCCATCCGGACCGGGAGCTTTATCATTGCCACAACTCCACACCGCAAACTTGAGCTCGGACATCGTGATCGGGCTAACTAGCGACGTCGACTCATGGTCCGATAACAATTGAAATGTATCACTTCTCGAAGCCACCGTAATATCCGCGACCCGTTTAAATTTATTGACAAAATGATTAAAGAAAACATCTTTAACCTCCGAAGGCTTATCAATCCAAGACCCATCTTTTTTAACACCTCTAATCAACGCATGACGTCGTTTACTATTTATGATACCATGAAAATATTTTGAATTTTCATCGCCTTCGATACACCATTTAATTTTCGCTTTCTGAGACAGATCTTTCCAAACTTTTTCATCTAGCTTGTATAAAGCTAACTTCGCTTGCTGCCTTTGCACCAAATCTTCCTTCGTAGCTAAATTATTTTCCGACTTAGTTTCAATCATCAAAATAATACTCATTAAGGACTTACGTTGATCAATATGCGTACCCTTCTTATCCTTCCACCACATTCTACATTGATCTTTCAACCTTTTCAACTTATCTTTAAACACAATAAAAGAAGAAGAACTCGAGTTCACCAAAGGCATGGACCACGACCTAACCACCATCTCCTCAAACGAATCTTCGTCCATCCATGAATTAAAAAAACGAAATACTTGAGGACCATAGTCAACCAATTCCTGACAAAGCAAAATTGGCCGATGGTCCGCCACAACATCATTCAAAACCTTAGAAGTCATATCAGAAATGACCTCCAAAACACCTTCATTCACAAAAAACCGGTCAAGCTTACTCATTTTGCGACCATCTGAACTTAACAGAGTGTAACCGACCCCACCATGGGAACTTCAACAATTCCAGACGAGCTAATAAAGCTATTAAAGTCTGAGATTTCCCTATCATCTTTACGGCACCCCCACCTCTCATCTTCACTACGCACGACATTAAAATCCCCAAGCATAATATAATTCCCTTCATTAACCCTCATGTACTCGGTAATAAAATTCCACAACTCACGTTTATGAACGTTGCTTTGTGGTGCATAAACATTCACCATAATAGTCTTCATTTTATGTGTTCTCCATTCCCCATAAACAAAAAGAACATACCGAAACCTCACGATGCGGGATTTCTCAAAAAGGAACGGATCCCACACCGACAAGATCCCACCAGAATTCCCCACAACACTACTCAGAGCAAAATCAAATGACATATTTCCCCACAACTACTTAATCATAAATAAATCAATCTTTATCACCCTTGTTTCTTGAATTCCTAAAAGCGAAATCTTATTGGTATTACATATCACACCAATTCGCCTTCGCTTCACAACATCGCCAATACCACACGTATTCAGAGACAAAATATTCATAATCTACCATTTTCTTCTCCAATACTACTAATAATACCTTCAAGCGAATCTTGAACCCCTTTCATGTCATGACCCAATGCGTGGCCAATCGCAATATATCTTTCCAAATCATCAATTAAGGACACCGATTTCATATTTTTCTTAATCATACCGGAGCAAGAATTAAGAGAATCCGGTTTATTAACTTCGACCGCATCTTCTTCCACCACCACATCCGGTTTCTTTTCAAACCCCGGGGGTTTAGACAAGGAATCTTCCTTCCCCCCTAACGTTTCCACTCTATCAACACACACATTCTGCACCACTTCTGTATTATTAATATTCTGTTGCACCTCCTCCTTCTCATTATCATTACAAACACCCCCATTATGTTGCACCTCCACCTTCGGAATACCATGATCAGTGACAAACATATCACTGTCACTGTTAAGACCATCATCGGCCTCATCCGCCTCCAACTCCCGATCCTCCTCTGAACCATCATTCGTAACCGAATTATTGTCACCATCCCTACTCTCCACATCCACCTCTTGAATAACCGAAAACCATAATGCAATTTCATAAACCCACACCTTATGAACAACATTATTAATCATGACCTCCACTTCTTCATTAATTTTACTACCAATTTTTGTCTTAAGGAAAACTTTCCCCGTTCCACCTTCATTTTCCTCGCCATCAACAAACACAACTTCACCCCAACCTTGAACAATTTTTTTTATAGAATTAAGAGTAGCTGCGAGCAACAGGAGGCCTTGTAACGACCGAGATTTTGTAAATAAATAAATTGTACAAAAATATGATAAATAAGGATAATTCATTTCAGAACCGTAGGAATTGGTTTCGTGTCATTTGGACATCGTATGAGGAAGTTATGGACGAAACCGGGTCGAGCCAAGGACCGAAAAGTGCAGCCCTGCTGCAATGGGGAAGTTCACGGCGTGAACTTTTGTTCACGACCGTGAAGTAGCAATAGGGAATTGAGCATGCTGGCGCGAACTACTTCCCGACTAGTTACCGATCACGAACTTCACGACACGCAGAGTTCACGGCGCGAACTTAAGTTCGCGGTCGTGAACTCCTAAACTCTGTATAAAAACGAGTTTGGGGCTAGGGTTTTGACACCTACACCCCTAGAACCCTACCAGCCGTTATTTTGGAAGAAGTGCACGAGTGTTGCTGTTCTTGAGCTCAAATCTTCATATTTCTTGGAGATTATTGATCTAAGGTAAGAATCCTTGTTAGTTTATGCATCTCTTTGGTATTTTGAGCTCTATTTGGGTATTAATGGTGGTTTTGGGAACCAACCACATCATCTATGGGGAAGATGATCTACCATGGGTGTAAAACACTCATGGTAAGCTTGTAATCAATGTGTACAAGTTGGATTTCGGTTTTATGAATAGAAATCTTGAACTAGGGTTTGAGATTTTCACCAAGTGGTATGAACTTGGTGGTTGGGAATGTCAAGATGGATTAACTAGTAGTTAGTTATGGTTTATGACTAGGTTTGTGATGATTTTGATAATAGGTCAAGAAGGAGTTGAGATTGGAAGTACTTCCTTGTTTGGGAAGTAGAGATTGTGTTGATTTACACAAGTATTAGATAGCATTGCTAAGGTGAGTACATGTGATCTTTCTGAGTACATAGTAAACCTTGGTTATGAATTGAAATGATTTTAGAGTCTTTATTAGACAACTACACTTAATAAAGAAAAGAGTGAATTGATAGAGTATGAATTTAATTTAATTAAATTGGAATGAAATGAATTGAATTGTATTGTGAATGTATTGCTTAGTCACCACTAGTATGATTGAGTTGTGATATGGGCTTTGACCCAAGTTGATGATTTGTTATGTGGTAGCTAATCGATTGGATCCTAGATAACCCACACAAGTTGGGGGAGTCAGTGGCTACTACTTGGGGCGGTACCACCATGCGCAAGAGTAGTATGTCGAGAAATAGATAACCCGGAAATCGGGGGAGTTTGAGATAACCCGGAAATCGGGGGAGCAAATAGATAACCCGGAAACGGGGGAGTTTACCTAGATAACCCATATCGGGGGAGTTGTTTCGGGGAGGCCCGTTACGTATGTGTTTGGCTTATGGCAAGCCTTAGAGATTGATTGACTATGTGCAATTTGATAATTTATTAATTATTATATTATTGTAAATTATTTCTAACCGGGTCTAAAACCCATGTTTCTCACGAGACAATATTTGTCTCACGTACTACGTTTACTTTGACTATGTACTCAGGTTCGGGAGCAAGAGATTAGGCGGTCCGTAGTGATAGCATTTGGATGATTAGCTCGGCGTACTACTTGATTCCATAGACTATTGTTTTTGATATATATTTGTAACACCGGTTTTGGCACTCTCTAATTATTCCAATGTTTTATTTTAAACCATATTTTGGATATTGTGGATTTTTAAATGTTAAACTTGTTATTTAAAAAGTTTAAATTGTTTTGAAAAATCGGTGTGTTACAAGGCCATCAATACGGGCCCAAATAATCCTATCATCGACAACAAAGGTCTCATCCAACATCTGAAGTTGAATGAAGTAGAATTGCATATCTTTATGGAGCTTGAACTTTTCACATGCCACTTTGGATTCAAACTCCATCCAAACCCAAGAGCCCTCGATATATTGAACATCAACATTATTAAACCCTTCTTTCGCACACACCACTTTGATATTTTCAATCAACGAGAGTTCACGAACCTTGCCAACCAAAATAGTGCCATCATCATTAATGGGCATAATATCCTTCTTCTCCAAATTTATCATTTTATTCTTCTTCACGACCTCCTTTTCTCTACCATTAGCACGATCTTGTCCCCCCCCCCCCCGTTTTTACCAGATTAGGCTTGATCACAGCCTGCTGTGAATTAGGTTTCACCACGTGATGCACATCAGACTTAGCACCCTGGTTCGCCTTACTTTTAAATAAATCCGAAAATCTAACCCCTTTCTCAACATTCCTTTGCTTAATTACCACTTGTTCATATTTTCGATCCACCTCAATTGGCTGATCCAATCGGGGTTTACGATCAAACCTAGAAATAGAAGCAAAAAGGTGAAAATTACCGTACCATGCAGCACTAAGTCGCTCAAGTAGGGTATCCACATTAGCTACCCTAATGAAACGCACAAAAGCAAAACGACTTCCAATCTTTGATAGTTTTCTCAGGATGAAAATGTCCGCAACCGACCCATACACTTGCATGGCCTTCCATAATTCCCTTGTATCCCAAGTAGTCGGAAAGTTCGTCACATAAAATGACGTAACAATACTCTTAAGATCTAATTCCTCTCTTCGTGTAGTGAATGCCCACTGCCAGTTTTTATCATACTTTTTCATCGAAAACCCAAACCCTACCCCCTCCCCACGATTAGGAGAGAGTCGGAACACAAACCACCGGAAAACGAGAAACAAACCACCGAAAAAAATACGCCGCCGTCAAACCCTAAAAATCGCCTACGAAATTAACGGAGCGACCCTTTTAAAAAGTGACTACTCCGAGTGTGATCCATAATATGGTATTTGTGATGATTAGTGGTGTTGAGTGAAAATAAGATGTGTTGCTGGCGTGGCACTCCGTGATGATTGTGGTAGGCTTCACCACACCTGATACGCTCTTAGGATTGGCACTTTTGACATTGAAATCAATTAATACGAGGCTAGAATTAGAACCATTATAATTAAACATTAGCACGTGAAATTAAAGTTGAAGATGTTTTAAAAGTGGAAGAAGTTGGAGCATGAAGTGTTTGGAAATGATGCTTAATTGCTTAGATACTAACCACATCTAGATATCCGACCTCATTGCCACATGGGATGTGTCACCACTCACCATACCCTTCCCTCTGAGCTAGGGCCTTGATGATCTTGTATTGATACCATCTTGTGGCCAAAGAAGTTTGAAATATCAATCTCGTTGATTAAGCGAGAAACAACCAAGTTGCCCAATGGCCTGCTTGCCTTTTTTGTTTGTATGTTTCACTTTTCATTCGGGATGTTTCATTTCCTACTGAACATTCATTCGGGATGTTCCATTTCCAACTAAACCTCTATATTTCGAAGAGTAGTTTGTATGAACCAATGTTTTGAAACCCGGGTTTGTATGGCCGGTTGAAACGATCAGACCGAGAAATGGAAGTATGTCGGACTGAATCGACCGGGTTACAACTTACAAGTTAGTTTAAGAACCCCGCCGGACCGGGCTGGTTATATGTGAACATGGTCGGACCGGGATGATTGAACCATTTTTTTTTCTTTTTCCTTTTAATCTTACATTTTTTTTTTTGTGTTAAAGTTAATATTTTGTATAATTTTTTATATGTTTAAAACTTTATTTTAATTTATATACTTTGAAGTTTGAAAAATCAATTAAATTAAATGTTAAGCGTTTGAAATCTCCTTTTATAAGATTATGAACTCTAAGTCATTAAATTTTGTTAGAACAAAAAGTTTTCTAATTTTTTAGATTCGTCATTATATTTATGTACTTATGTAACTTATGATTATTTTTAAATTTCATTCGGATGATCCCCAAACCCACACCGGTACCCAAAAAGTTGACACATCTTGTCTTCTACTAGTCAGATATCCAAATAAAATCACCCACAAAGTTATGCCAATAGCGTTAGTAGACCCGCGAGGTTAAGAAACCTAATTGTTGAGATTATTGGGACGAGACTTACACTTTTCTTTTGCGAAAAATGGAATCTTAGAGAACAGATAAAATATATCATTTTTTCGAGATTTATATAGGGAAAAAAGATAGTGAGTGACAAAATATGATGTAGGGATTTAAAATTAAGTTTCTTTCCAAATGGTTGTTACGTAATAAATTTTTTTCCAGAGAAATTTTACTGTAAATGATAATTATGTTCTTTTTTTCCTTTTAATGAAAGAGTTGGGTATGAATCAATAGAAAATGGTCCTTATTTGAAAAAGTTGAAGAAGCAACATGTTTTCGTAAAATATACATATATGTATACATATACATACTTATATGTGTATGTATATATATATATATTCATACAATAGATATATATATATATATATATATGCATATTCATGCCCGATATATATGTATATATACATGTATATATACACATGCATTTTACGTAAGTTGCATTTTCAGTTGTAACTTGCATTTTCAATCAGAACTTACATTTTCATTTACGAAAATGCATATGCATAGCGTATATATATGTGTGTATATATACATATAGGTGAGCGTTCATGCGAGAACTTATATAATTGCGAGAACTGCGAGAACCAATTCTAACCATTGGATTAAATACATTTAAATTCAAACACATAGGGGTAGTTGTGTCCATGCAAAATTTTATTAATTAATTTAAATTCTTTATTCTAAGAAACTGAATATTAGATAACCAAGCAATAACCAACCTTCCTATTTTTTTGGTAATCTCAATCTACACGATCGTTCTTCAACCCTGGCCATTTTACCCTAATTCACGAACTCACAAAAGTCGTCTCTTTCACCGGCGATTTTGTGTTCTTCTATACGATTCTACACAGGTTTTCCGGCGATTTAAATTTTCCGGTAACATAAAATGCGCCATCTACATTATTGGCTATGTTTGTTCTTTCTATCCAGTAGATACAACTGCTAAATTAATCGGTCTTTATCAAATTTATCTGATTTTAACCTCATTGAAAAGAACAAAAAAGTAGATTTTTTGTTTAATTTATCAGTTTTCAGTTTATGCGATCCTTTGACTTTAGATGTCAAACATCTAGTAGCTAATTTATAATTAATATATCAACTTAAATATTTAAATTCAGCCCCTTTTGTATCTTTTAATTTGGTTACTGCCTTTTCATCAGTAATCAAATTTGAGTTAATTAGTTAGTTAATTTGAAGTTTAATTATTTTTGCAAGTTTGATATGTCCATATAAATTTAGATTTTAGGGTTTTGAGTTGGTTTGCATTACAAATGAATATTGTTTAAATTTAGATTTTATTATTTGTGATTTTTGTCTTTAATATTTTCCATGCGGATGAATTCGTTATTGTTCTTTTTGTGGATGTGCTCCTTTTAAAAGTTTTATAATTTGAACATTATGTATAACCATTATGATTTGAATGTATAACCATTATGATGTGAATTTTGGGTTTAGTACCCGTAAATCAATATCTAAGAAGAACAACCGTAATAAGTTCGTAGTTAAGTTTTTTTGTGTGTAATAAGGTGGGTGTAGCAAGAAAAAAACAACACTTTGACACTCTCCACGACGATGTTCATGTCATGAAACATCGCAAGTCTAATTTAAGTTGGTAAGTTTTCATTGATATTCACTATTGAACATTTTTTTACTGTTTGCACGTTTTTTACAATTCAATGTAAATTTTAATTTTAAATTTCATTCAGTAATGAACATTGCTAATATTATTTTTTTTGTTATATAGGTAAGTGGTTATAACGAACATAATACGGTGATCATGCAACGATTGAGCAAGCTTGTGGGGAATGTTAACATAGGCACAACAGAATTTGAGAATTGATGGGATCGACTAGTTTAATGATATCTATATTTTTACATTGTTTTATTTTTGTTCAGTAATGAATACTTAATGTTCAAGCTCATTATTTTAGTGTTTCAAATTTATGGTTGGTTAAGTTCAAATTGTTTACACGGTGTACATGTCATGAAACATCGCAAGTCTAATTTAAGTTGGTAAGTTTTCATTGATATTCATTACTGGACATTTTTAGTGTTTACACATTCTTTTACAATTCAATATAAATTTTAATTTTAAATTTCATTCAGTAATGAACATTGCTAAATTTTTATTTTTGTAATATTGGTAAGTGATGATAACGAACATAATGCGGTGATCATGCAACGATTGAACAAGCTTGTGTGGAATGTTAACATAGGCACAACAGAATTTGAGAAGCGATGGGATCAACTATTTTAATGATCTCTATATTTTTACATTGTTTTAGTTTGTTCACTACTGAATACCTAATGATCAAACTCATTATTTTAGTGTTTCAAAGTTATGGTTGATTAAGTTCAAATTGTTTATTGTAAACCAAGACTAATGTCGACTAATATTCTTGTTTTTTAGCATTGTTTCAATAAGTCCTTCACTTTTTTGTTCACGAGTTGTTATATGTTACTTATGTTCATAGGGGCCTATATTCGTATGTGTAATTAATTATTGTATGACAATGCATTAGTTATTTGTTGTTGGTTATTACATACACACAATTTTTTTAATTATCCCCTAAATATATTTACAAAATCAAATGAACACAACAATATAGAACTAATCCTATTGGTCTTCATCAATTTTAAACTGTTCACTGTTCATCACATTGTAGCAGTATATAAAAAAAAGTATCGCTAAAAAATTTAAACTTAATCTAAAACACATAAATAATTTCCAAAACCATTCATTCCAAAGCTGTTAATTAAATAAAACAAACATAAAAGAAGTCTTAAACCAAATAAATCATGTCTATTAACAGTTTAACTTAAAAAGATCGATCCTAAAAAAAGAAAATTTGAAACATTCATCATGCAACGCTTTCCGTTGTATCTCGAGGTTCCTGCATCACCATGTTACGTAACATGTTATGTTCCAATAATGGAATAAACACCTGCAACAAACCATATCAGCCACGTTTTTTAGTTAAAGACATGGTATATTCCGTTTACTAGTGAACAAAAGTTCATGTTTTTAAAAGGTCGCAAAACATACACTATTGAACAAATTTAATAACAAATTTCAAAAAATATACCATGTCCACTGTTTTTTTTCATTAACTCAACATTTGTTCTAGAAACGTACCATGTCCACCATTTTACACATTCATCAATGTTCATTTTGCCCTACAAGTAATATGTTCATTATTGTCATAAAAAATCACACTTAATACATCCTATTAAAACCATGACCAATTATCGTATGGTAATCAGTAAAAACAATCGAAATGCAGATCATGAATCAAACACCCACTAATGTCGAATTTTAAAGTCTGGTTTTGTAGATTTTGATCAAATATATAAATTTTACATTTTTGTTTTATTTCTATTACATAAAACAACTAAAACATTGAACACAATCGTAAAGAACCCTAGAAGATGTAAACTTCAAACAACAAAATCTCACAAAAAATGTTTAATTTTTGTTTTATTGAACACTTATATATAACAAAATCATTGAACATTAACAACCTTAAAAACATAAAACACCTAAACTGAAAAAAAAAATTAACATTAAGAACCCTAGAAGATGTAAACTTGAAACAATAAAATCGATGAACATTACGAACCATAGGAGCTGAAAAACCCTAAAACGCATGCGATTTAGGTTTTTAAGTTTGTAAATGTACAAATATAGGTGTAAAATCCTCAATAACATACCTATATTATTTTTTGTCCACCGCACACCGGTTGGTGCATTTTGATTTTTTTGTTCGTTCTTTTCTGTAATTTTTTCTTTTTCTCCGGTACTAGGAACACCCGATGAATGAATTCCTCCTTCCTCTTGTATATTTCCTGTTTGCACAACAACTAAACACAAATTGCGTACTAAAATTAGTCATTAATGAACACTTTCTTTTGCTATCAATATCTGTCAATTCTACTTAATTCTAAAAATTAAAAAATTTATATACCTGAGTTTCACCTTTATTAGTCATTGCTTTAACCTTATTTCGGTTTTTCCCCTTTTTAATTGTTGTTTTTTGTTCAACAAAATCCTAAGCAAATAAACATTCTCAGATTTACACCATTAATTGATCATTAATGTTAACCCCAAAAAAACTTAAAAAATCGAAACCATAAGAGCATAAATCGGACAAAATATTAAAAAAGAACGTACGCTTTTGTTCATGAAAAATTATTTGAACCATAAAACCCTAAATCGGTAACACCCTAGCCGTTTGTTCAACAATATAAATCGAAAAACCCACATAAAACCCCAGAAGGTTTCTTAAAAACCTGAAATCAGAAATTTTTTTTATCAAAATTGGGTGAAAGAAACTAGAATCGAACCCTTAAATCGTTATCCGAAACTGAACAAAACATAAATCGTACCTATCATCTTTTTTCTGGTTAATTCCGATTCCGTTTTTGTCATTTTCGTGCCCTTCTTTGTTTGATTTTGTTGTTGTTTCGTAGGATTTCTTCAACAAAAAGCTCGTCGCCTACTATGTTCAAGAGAGAGAGAGCGTGTTTAATGTGGTGGTCGTTGGAGAATTAATATTGAAATAAATTAATTTAATCTATATCTGATTGAACGGATTTTTTTTGGACTGAAATACCCCTGGATACCTCCTTTTCTTTTCAATTTAGGCACCGAAATTTTTAGTTTCCCTCTTTTGATCTCATCCACTCATCTTAAAAATCAATGATCAAAAATGGTTCTCGCAGTTCTCGCGATAACTTAGGTTCTCGCATGAACGCTCCCCAATAATATATACAATATAAATATGAACATATGTATATTTATGGTATGAATATATATGTATATATACATATATGTATATTTTACGAAAATGCATTGCTTTTTCAACTTCTTCAAATAATGATGCTTCTTTCCTGATCCTTATACGAAAGAGTTTGAAATACAAATTATGATAAAACAAAGAAATAACATAATTACGTTTTAATATAAAATTACTTTTTATAGTAAAATTCTTAAATTAACTCTTTTTTCATAATAATTCATCCAATTTTGGGTTGATTGTAAATGATAATATATTTTTCACTTTTTTTCCTTCTAAATTCATAAACTGGATCAAGTAACTTATTTTACTTTCCTTTTTTTTTTTCATTTATTTTTACAATTTAAACTCAAGAATGCACCATCGTTATAATATGGATTTCCACTCGCTCTGCTAGTTAGGGAGCCCACTAGCATTACGAGAAATCCGAAGTCAGTTTATGTGAACATTTGTGGCAACAAAAGAATAAAGTGATGTTTGGTAAGCATCATAATGATTCAGTTAAGAGGTCAACCTCTTAATCGGACAAATTTAAGGGTTGTTTGGTAAACCTCTTATTGATGCTATTAAGAGGTAAGGTCTTTATCGGTCAGACACATCGTTGTTTGGCAACTTCTTTTTCACATCTGAATGATGAATGGGTCCTCTTTTTCGGTCAGATGTGGGAGCATCTCTGAATAAGATGTTTTGTCTCTTCTTCCCCAAAATACCCCTAACCTAAAAAAAGGCGTATCTTCTCAATCACAACTGCTTCTCCTCCGATCGGTCATGAGATACGCCAAAATCGTCTGCATCTCTAAGCATTCTTCCATTATCTTCTCCGAAACTTCCTATCGATAAGTGAAAATCATCATCTTCTCCGATTGTCTTCTGCTAAATTACGAACCAGTCGATGAAATTTTCCAGCCTCTCCGATCGGTATGAAATCGTACTAGAAACGATTTCAAATTAAGTATTTGTTCTGACATTAGTCCGTAGGAAAAAAAAATACTGTAATTCCCGTAAGATGCTTGCTAAATTGTGTGTTTGTTTACTAACATACTTATAAAAATAGTCAACATTCATTATAAAAATTGTCCCCGATTATGTGTGTAATTGTATACATTTATCTGCTTTGTGTATGTAATTGTGTTTTTCCTATTTGTGTGTGTTTGTGTATATACCTGTTTGTGTTTGTAATCGTGCTTGTGTTTGTGTATTCATGCATCCGATTGCTAAACAGTTCATAGGGGTAATCAGGACAAGCGGACAACGACTTCATGGCTAGTTTTGTGTTTGTATGCAAAGTATTATGTGTAATTTGGAAGTATGTTATTAGGATGTATTTTTAGTTTGAATTTATACAACTTTTTGTATTTAATTATAATTATTCAACATAGTCATTGTATAATCAAACAATAAAAAATAGTTCAGAGGGGTAAATTGGTCATTTTCATTATTCAGAGACAAGCATTCAGATGCTTAACCAAACAACATATTGTCATTCAGAGACAGATTCATACAGAGCCTTTGTATCATTCATACCTCTATATCATTCAGATATTATCCATTCAGATGCTACCAAACAGCACCTTAGTGCGTTTGGTAAGACCTCTTAACTAGACTCTGAATCAATAATTCAACATGTTATGCCTCTTAATCGGACAGATGTCAGGGGAAGTCTGAATCATCCAGACATCTACATCATTCAGATATTAATCATTCAGATGCTACCAAACATCACAATTTTGTAATTTGCTCCCGGTAGAATTTGAACTTGTGACCTTCAAACATTTTTCGCAAATAGATATCAAATTCTTACTATTATAACACCATTTAGGCCTCTCCTAACAGTGATGAGTTCCAAAACTCGTCAACATAGCCACGTCAGTACCACATTACTCTCATCCTTTCTGACGAAATACTAACAATGTCGTGCCAACAACAACTAATCACTAATTTATATCTAACTCTTCATTTTTTCACCATTTTTACTTAAAAAACATAATTATAAATACATTAAATTAATTTTAAAAACATTATATAAATTTAAAAAACATTATATTAAAATTTTTTTATTATAACATAAAAAAGTAAAACAACACATAAAAATTTAAAAAGGAAAAAAAACCTTTTTTATTATTATAAACATTAAAAAAAAACAAAACAAACCCACCCGCAAACCCCTCATATGCACTCCTTCTCCCCAAAAAACCCTTCATTTCTTCTCCCCAACATCCACGACGAGATGCCATAGCCGTCTGTGCTAGGACGAGGCTGTGCTAACTGCGTCGGTGGCCGAGGAGTTTGAAGTTGACCACGACGAGTGCGACGACAAGTTGGTTGGCATGTGTCTTATGGTTAGCAGCGTTATTTAGATTAGTAGCATAACCAACTAACAAGTCCTAAATATTCATGTACCCGTACGGAGTTTAAACTAACCAAGTTTAAATTAATTTAATTAATTTTAAACTGTGAACGACAAATTTTTTTATATTTATGAATTCATATTATCATTCAAGAATTATGGACTTGGATGTTGAGATGGTGTCAAGTAAATGCTGGCTTTCAACTTTTCATGCATCATTTGGTCAACTAATCCATGGCATAATTGGTTTTGGTAAGTCTAAAAACGCTAACACCGTGTTCCAGAGGAAAGAGTTAGAGAGAAGAGAGAAGAGAAAAGAGTTGGAAAGAAAAGAGTAAATTTTGTGTGTTCTAGAATATTTTTTTAAAAGAAAGGAAGAGAAGAGGAATAAATTTTAGACATTTTTTCTCTCCTAATCATGAAGCGGTGATCATTGGACGATTGGTATGATGCATTTGGAAAGCTAGAAATAATGCCACTTTAACGTGGAAGTATATCTGTCTCACATATTCAGGATATGGAGTGCAAGCTTTGGCATTTTCATGGATTAAGTTTAAAGCTATATTTAACAATCTGTCATGACACATTTGGTGTTTATGTCCTTTAATGTATTTTAATTTGTAATTGTTTGTATTGCTCTCTAGCTTTGTGTTGGAGGCTTTTTTTTAATATATTTTATATTATTTGGGTTTAGAAGAGAGTGATGACATTATTGAAGCTCTCCCTTTAACATCAACGACACTGCTTTAAAAAAAAAAACAAATGAATAACAATATCTAAATTCCTTCAAATGAATGATGTTGATATGTACACATATATATATCTATCCATAAGTAGAAAAACAGTTTTCATAAAAAATAAATAAAATATACACTTAATAAAAAGCTAAGGAAAAAAACATTTTTATATTTTCTTTTATATAAAGATTTGGATTTGGATGCGTTTGATTTATTGATGGTAGTTAGTGTGGGAATAGGTTTGGGTACCAAATAGAATGAGAATGAACCCGTCATATTAGGTGGGTGTAAAGAAACCCTTATTCCGAAGGTAACATTCCACAAATTTAAATGCATACTACTCATTGCTAGTCCCACTTAGGGATGGCAACTACCACCCGATCTAATGATCATCCACCCGATCCAATCCACATGTGGTGGATATGAATGAAGTTAAATGGGTGAATATCGGATGTAGAGCGAATATGAATGTTTATTGGAGCGGATATGGATGTTGATTTTCAATCCATGGATGAAATCCACTAAACCCGTAATTAAGTTTTTTGCGTTATAAATTTTATATAATTAAGAATATACGTCTACGCATGAGCCATTACTTTTGAGATATTTGTGTAATTTGAATGCAACAACATGTATATCACAAGCATGCAAATATGAAACTAAAGAATGAGTCGACTAAATGGTCAATATTTCGGGATTAGCTACAAACCATGCTTTAAATTTTTATTATATCAAGTGATGTTTTGTATGTATCTGAAGAAAAATATAGATCTATAGATCTGTATGAAACTCAGAACATAATCAAAAATACTCTTGCATTAAACTCAACGAATAAGAACAGATTACAAATCAAAACTCTCTACAGTCACTCAACACTCTTCTAATCTACCTGCACATGATCAAACAACGAGACCGATCTATGGCAGAAAACCCTAATTCTTGAGAGAGAGAACGAGCAGAGAAAATACAAAGAAAAGTAAACAGAATTCTGAACTGAATCAATACATCTCGACTCTCTCTCACCTATAAACAAAAATCTAAATTTACACTCTAACCCTTGAACAATTGACAAATGTACCTGCAAGCATTTACACTAAAACAAATAAAAGGAAAATAGAAAAAGAATTAGACACTTACCTTTTATACCCTTCAAGTATAAAACTAGACAATTCAAGCATGAGATATTTCAACACTCCCCCTTAGTTTGATACTTGAAACATATCCAACATTTTTAACTCCCTGCAAAAGAACTCATGTTTTCTCACAGAAAGAGCTTTTGTAAACACATCAGCAATGTTAATTTCTGTATCAATTTTTACTAGTTTACAAAACCCTGATAAACACTTGTCTCTTACATATCTTAAGTCCATTTCAAAATGTTTGGTTCTGTCATGAAACACAGGGTTGGCTGCTATTAAAATTGCAGCCTTATTATCACAAAATACATTTACTGGTAACATATTATCCAATTCAAGTTCAAATAATAATTTTTCAAGCCAAACAAGTTCCGTTATTACTGCATTTATAGCCCTATATTCTGCTTCTGCAGTGGACTTAGAAATAACTTGTTGTTTCTTACTTTTCCATGAAATTAAATTGTTACCAAGGAATATAGAAAAACCTGTAACAGACCTTCTTGTAGCTAAACATTTTCCCCAATCAGAGTCCACATAAGCTCTCAATTTGAACGTATTACTTTTACTGAATAAGATCCCTCTTCCAGGTGAACCTTTAAGATACCTTAAAACTCTCATAGCCAATCTCAAATGAGACTGCAGTGGTGTATGCATAAACTGAGATAAACAACTAACAACAAATGATATGTCAGGTCTAGTAATGGTAAGATATATAAGTTTTCCAATTAGCCTTTGATATTCAGTAAGATTTTCTAAAGGTTTATCATCACTTTTAGAGTTCTCAACATCAGATATAATTATATTAGCTTCCATAGGTGTAGCAACAGGCTTACAACCAGTTAGACCAAATTCATGTAGTAATTCTAAGACATATTTTCTCTGAGACAAGCACAGATCATTGTTAGTTCTTAAGACTTCAATACCTAAGAAATACTGCAATATTCCTAAATCTTTAATAAAAAATTTTGAATTCAAATATTTCTTTACATTTATTATTTCAGTTTCATCATTTCCAGTTAACACAATATCATCCACATACACAAGTAACATAACCACAGAGTTATTAGTTTTCTTTATGAACAGAGAATAGTCATTGTAACTTTGGACAAAATCATTTTCCAACAAAGTTTTTGTTAATTTTTCATTCCACTGTCTAGGTGCCTGTTTAAGACCATACAAAGACTTAACTAATTTGCAAACTTTATTATCAGAATTATCAAAATAACCTTCAGGTAACTGCATATAAACTTCTTCAGTCAAATTCCCATATAAAAAAGCATTATTAACATCTAATTGATATAAAGGCCAACTATTTTGGACAGCTATGCTAAGAATACATCTAACAGTGGTCATTTTAACCACAGGAGAGAAAGTTTCATCAAAATCTATACCTTCTCTTTGATTGTATCCCTTAGCAACCAATCTAGCTTTATACCTATCAATCTCACCATTAGATTTATATTTAATTTTGTAGATCCATCTACACCCTATAGCTTTTCTATTTTTAGGTAATTCTGTAATTATCCAAGTTTTATTTCTGTATAAAGCTTCCATTTCTAAATTCATAGCATTAACCCAATTCCTATCTAAAGCAGCCTCTTTATAGCTTTTAGGTTCATTGGTTTTGTTCAAACTACTAACAAACATAAAATTATCTTTAGACAGATATGAATAATTGACAACTTTGTCAAGACTGTATTTAGTATGATTATTTAACACAAAATCACTGAACCGTTTAGGAACCACATGAGGTCTAGTGGACCTTCTAACATTACTTGTTTCACTAATATGTGAACTTTGACCCTCAGGAGCAGATTGCTCTATGTTCTCACCATTGGAAGGTGCAGTGGTAGTATCAACACTAACACTTCCATCTGAATTACTAGGGACACTTGTCCTAATGGTAGTATCAACACAAGTAGTTTCATCAGAACTATTATGGATGCTTGTCCTATTGGTGGTATCTGCACTAGTAGTATCCAGAGGATTGTTAGGGACACACATCCTACTGCCAACATCCTGAGACACCTCCCCCTCATCATCGGGTACAAGTATGTTTTCATTTTTCCCAAAAACTTGCAAATCAAAAAAATTTAAATGATTTAATTCAGAATCTTTACACAAATCAGTGTCTTGATCATTTGAGGACATTTTAAACGGAAAAATATTTTCATAGAATTTAATATCTCTTGAAAAAACTATTTTTTTATGATCAAGACTCCACAGTTTATACCCTTTAATTTTTGATCCATACCCAATTAGAACACACTTTTCAGATCTACTACTAAATTTATCATTATTATTTAAAATTTTTGAAAAACACAAACAACCAAAACTTCTTAAGTGTATAAGGGAAGGCTTAACTTTATAGACTAATTCATAAGGAGATTTACCATTTAGCACAGATGAGGGAGTCCTGTTAATTAAATGAACAGCAGTTAGAACACATTCAGTCCAAAACGATAAAGGAATTCCCCCTTGAAACATAAGAGACCGAGCAACATTTAATAGGTGTCTATGTTTCCTTTCAACAATCCCATTTTGTTGAGGAGTGTAAGCACAAGATGTTTGGTGTTCAATTCCATTATTTTTACAAAAAACATTCATATTTGAATTTAAAAACTCAGTTCCATTGTCTGAACGAAAAATCTTAATGTTATGATCAAACTGATTTTTTAGTAAGATAGTAAAGTCTTTAATATTCTGAAATACTTCTGTTTTATTTTTCAACAAAAAAACCCATACTGCACGAGTATAATCATCAACTATAGTGAGAAAGTATTTGTAACCATCTCTGCTTACAACTCTATAGGGTCCCCACACATCAAGGTGAACTAGGTCTCCTAATTTGGTAGTCTTGTGATCACTAAGTGGAAAAGGTTCTCTGGCTTGTTTGGCTTTATGACATATATCACATGGGGACAACATACTATTTTTATCTAAGTTCAGGCTATTAGCAAGCAAATCTAGCACATGTTCAGCAGGGTGTCCTAATCTACTATGCCACAAAGTCCTAGACAAATAGCAAGTAGACATAACATGACAGTTAGTATTTTTTTCACTTACATTTAGCATATACAAACCATCAACTTCTTTACCAGTCCCCACTGTTATCTTTGCTTTCAAATCCTGAACATAACAATGTGATTCATCAAAACCCACAAATAATTTGCTGTCTTTAGCCAGTTTGTGAACCGAAAGTAAACTCACACAGTATTCAGGAATAACAAACACATCATGAAGAATTAATTGTTCATTTAGTTTTAAGTTCCCAATATATTTTATAAAGGCTTGAGTTCCATTTGGGTGATACACAGAAATATTTAAAGGTCCAACATCAACCACATTGACAAGGTTCATACATGACCCTGTCATGTGCTGTGTGGCACCAGAATCAACTATCCAACTATTAGTTTGACTACTCTTTTTATTTAAGACATTGTTGGAATTAAAAAAATTTCCAAAATTAGAGTTGAAAATTTTACTGTTGTTATAAAACATACCTGTCATGTTAGACTGTATGTTGGAGGAGCTGGAAACAGAGTTTTCTGAAATGAGAGATATTAACTTTTGAATTTGTTCATTTGTAAAACCAGTGGTGGAACTATCACATTTTGAAAAATTATTTTCAGGGGTATTAACTTGATTAACAGAATTTTTTCCTTTATTTTGAAAATTAGTTTTCTTCTTGTAAGAAGCAGGATATCCTATTAGTTCATAACATCTATCTACAGTGTGATTTGTCATATTGCAATTAGTGCACAACAGTTTTGTGTTTGGTCCTTTATTATTTTTCTTTTTGTTATCAAATTGGGACACAAAAGCACTTGTAGAATTTTTATTACTATTTTCATTAGTGGATACTCCTCTATGTGATTCTTCCCTGGATATAATGGCATAGGCAGCTTTAACATCAGGTATAGGTTCCCTAGAAAGAATGTTACTTCTAATTGACATATAACAATCATCCAATCCCATTAGGAATTGCATTAATTTAAGAAAACGATTATGAGCAGTTAACAGATTATTGGCATCACAAACACAGTTAGGCAGTTCAATAATAGAATCAAATTGTTTCCACAAAGAGTTCAGTTTATGGTAATAGACGGATATAGGAGATCCATTTTGTTTTAATGAATTAATTTCAAGGTGGATATTAAACACAACTGATCCATCAACTTTACTATATGTTTCCTTAAGTTCAGTCCAAACAACAAATGCTTTAGAGTTAAAAATTTGACCAGCATATAATTCTTCTGAAACACACCCTAGTATCCATGACACTACAACAGAATTGCATCTATCCCACTGTTTTCCTAATATTTCATCAGTTTCACTTCTCACACATGTACCATTAATAAATCCGATTTTATTTTTTGTTTCTAAAGCTAACATCATAGATCTGCACCAAACATTATAATTTTCAGTTCCTTTAAGTTTCAGAGAAATCAAGGGAGCACCAGTGGTGTCACTTGCATGTAAATATAGGGGATCACTAAAGTCAAGTTTACTTACTAGCGTAATTTGATTATCATCACCCATACTGATAACAACACAACAAATAAACACAACAAATATAGCCAACAGATCAAGAACACACAATAAAACCAATCCTAAAAGGAGAACTGAGCGGGAACAAGATTCCAAGGACTCTCTAATGGAGCCTGGACATGCAATACTCAGGTCCTTCTCTGCTAACAGAAGATAAACAGACGATTAGAATATTAGAGGTTGATCTCTGGTGTAGGTCAAGCTCTCTGTAATTCGGAGCACTCCAAATATACACAGTTACTTGCTACGACCTCAGAGTAGGAAAGAGATACTTACAGAGATTTAGCCCAAATAACTTCGTATGAAGTTAATCCAGAATCGCAGCGGATCACACGAAACAAACAACATCGTTCGATTAGTAATATGAAGGTAAAGAGCAGAGAACGTACCTTAGAATTAGGCTAATCGAACAAAAAACCAGAAGAACCCTAGGAATGTCAACGAATCGTCGAACAATAACCACAGATCTTCAGGAACAGAAGAGCGATCTGAAGACGCTTCTCCGAAAACAATAACACCGATGAGAGATCGATGTTTTTCAGATTCAAGTAATCGTGACCAGAAACCCTAAGCGATGAATCCTCGACGATCGATCGAAAAACTTCAAGATCTACACCCGATGAACACAGATCAGTCGTAACCACGCTCTGATACCATGAAGAAAAATATAGATCTATAGATCTGTATGAAACTCAGAACATAATCAAAAATACTCTTGCATTAAACTCAACGAATAAGAACAGATTACAAATCAAAACTCTCTACAGTCACTCAACACTCTTCTAATCTACCTGCACATGATCAAACAACGAGACCGATCTATGGCAGAAAACCCTAATTCTTGAGAGAGAGAACGAGCAGAGAAAATACAAAGAAAAGTAAACAGAATTCTGAACTGAATCAATACATCTCGACTCTCTCTCACCTATAAACAAAAATCTAAATTTACACTCTAACCCTTGAACAATTGACAAATGTACCTGCAAGCATTTACACTAAAACAAATAAAAGGAAAATAGAAAAAGAATTAGACACTTACCTTTTATACCCTTCAAGTATAAAACTAGACAATTCAAGCATGAGATATTTCAACAGTATCACTTCTGAATCAATATTTTTGTATTAACTACAAACAATGCTCTATGCATCGAATGTGAGTTAGTATTGATGTTTTCATTGTATCTTCTTTTAAAAGAAACTATGTATATACACAACAAAAATCGTAAAATTTATATACAAGTATCATACTTTCTTTAGGAAACAAATTAATTTTGATATCCAACGGGTATCCATTAACCCACTATAATCCAATGGATATGGATGGATGAAATAATTTTAAATGGATATGGATGTGGATATTGATGATATAAATCTAAATAGATATGGATGTGGATATCGCATCATCCGATCCACATCCGATCCATTGCCATCCCTAGTCCCACTCACCATTACATACCCACAATCCAAACACACATACTATTACTCCGTTTATAGAGGATGTTTGGTTTAAGAGGGCAATCACTTTAGATATTGGAATGAGAATGCTTTTATGAATCAACAATACTTGATGAGTTTAGAATATGTATAATTTTGTGGGTATGATACCTATGTTTACAAAGCAATCTTACCAATCAAACATTTATAATGGTAATAGGAGTTATTCCTCCATTCTCACATTCCCCAACCAAACACCCCTTAATCCTAGAATAAGTTGAACAAATAGCACGTGATGTGATTTGCTAGCCCACGTGATCCGAAGCCACCAACCATCTTTGAAGTACAAATAAAAAGCAAGGGTAAAATCGTCCACCCAAAAAAACAACTGAAATCGAACAAAGTTCCCGCCTGCAACCAGAAAACAATCCCTCCCTCCCTCCAATGGCTTTCTACTAAAATTTTCAAATTTTTTGAAACCCTAAATTCCAAATCCCTCTCAAATTCCAACCACTTAAACCCCGCCATTGTCAACGATGTTGCATGATTGCATCTCTCTGCAAAACACACACTAAACCCACACCTACTGTGTGAAACATGGCGCTACCTTCTGCATCTGGATCTACAACTTACTGTCGGAAGCAGAAATCTCTCGGTCTTTTATGTTCTAAGTAATTAATCTACTCTTTCTGTTGCATGAATTCTAACGAAACTTTCGATCTATGTGTTTACTGATTTTGTTTGCATATGTTTGTTTTTCTACAGTTTTTTAAGCTTGTATAATCGAGATGGAATTGAAACTGTTGGATTGGATGAAGCAGCATCACGATTAGGTAATTTACGAGAAATAAATAATTTTAACATCTATCAATTTATGTGTCAATTTCATAGGTTTTGTAATTGATGTTCGAAATTTTGGATTGCAGGTGTGGAGAGACGGCGGATTTACGATATTGTCAATGTTTTGGAAAGCGTTGGTGTATGATTTTCTTCTTGTTTGATTAATTCGAGTTTCTTTGTGCTATTTTGAGAAAAATTCCAGATCTGAGATTCGATGTTTTGAATTGAGCAGGTTCTTGTAAGGAAGGCGAAAAATACTTATTATTGGAGAGGAATGGGGGCAATTCCTACGGCTTTAGAGCAGCTAAAGGTGATTGTTTAATATTTAATTCTGTTACATTTCAATTAATTTTAATACAAATTGTACCTTTTATTAAATAAGCTCTCATTACAACAGGAAGAAGGTTTCAGGAACAATGATGAACAAATTGATGTTAAATCTGGAAAGGTAATTTCATCATGGACTATCTAGTTATCTTATTTCCAAGTTCAAAGGGGAATTTGAAAAGTGAAATTAGGGTTTCGTTTGATTTGTTTTTAGGTTTCGGATGATGAAGAAGATGAAAAATCCCCAAATAGTAGTGCCTCCTTACAGGATAAAGCAGATCTAGGTTCCATGCATACAACTACTGGCTTGCTCAAATCAGGTATCTCATTTCATCTAAATTGCAAAATTTATTTTTTGGGAGATTCAGTGAAAGCTACTATTGATTCAGAAAAGATAAATGTTGTGTTCTTCAGCTATTAACATTTTGTTCTCCATAAATTTGTTTTTTTTAACAGAAAATCGAAAGGAAAAATCACTAGGGCTTCTTACTAAAAACTTCCTCAAGCTTTTCCTATGCACTAATGTGAGTGAATAATTCAATTACTCTTTCAATTTTCAATTTTTTATGCTACAAAATGTTTTCTAATCATTTGTACAAATTTCTTTTAGTCGGATATGCTATCTCTTGATGATGCTGCAAAAATATTGCTAGGAGATGCACGAAATCCATCATTAACAAGAAGTAACAACTTTTTTTTTTACTTCATTTAAAATTTATTAATTTATAAAGCCTAATTAAGAAAACCAATGTAACTAATCATATTTTGAAAATATCTTTGCAGCTAAAGTCAGACGGTTATATGATATTGCTAATGTGTTATCTTCCATGAACTTCATTGAGAAGGTAAAATTGCATACTGTCATGCTGGCTTTGACTTTGACTTTTTGTTGACTCCAAATCTATTTTGTATAATGAACAGATCCACCATCCAGAAACCCGAAAGCCTGCTTTCAGGTGGCTGGGGATGAAAAGTCAAAGTCAAACATATGGTCAAACAGGAATGACAAATGCTATAGTCAACAATGAATCAAAGAAAAGGGCATTTGGGAATGATATTACAAACATTAGTTTCAAAAGAAGCAAATTTGGTGCACCTATTGATGTAACTGAAGATGATGTGAAACCGTTACATCTTTTACGTGAATGCCAGCCTGTCAAAAGCAAGACTCACACGTGTGATTCAAATCAGGGTGCAGAAAATGTTACAAAATCGTGTGATGATGAGGGCAAAAATGTAAAAAAGGGTCATGATTGGGAAAGTTTAGCATCGACTTATCGTCCACAATATCATAATCAAGGTATGTTTATTGTTTTGAGCTTTACTAGTTCTATGTTGTGTTGTTAAAAAATTAAAGAATTCAAAATACAGAAATATGTTACTCTTATTAAATGACAAATTACGTAGAAAAGTACTAAAATTTCCCATTTGCGGTACAAAATGTGGATTTTTTGACCAAAATTTAACTGAACTTACGTAATAAAGTTAAGAAATCGTCATTTTAGTTGCAAAAAAAGGTTTGATGCTTTGAAATTAAAGAAAAAAGAATTTAGTACCCCAAATTGAAATTTTTGATAAGCTGAGAATATATCGAGTATTACTATGCATTTTTTTTCGTAATAAATACAATACATTTATGATTTATTATAAGATGTGATATTGATTGACTGATTGTTCATAATTTTTCATACTTCTGTGATATTTATATGTTTGATAAGTAAAAAGTTGTTATTAAAGTATTTTTAACTAGATTATTGACTTGGTGACAAAAAAAGAATACAATTGTGAAACTTATTCATATATGTATGAATATTGCAATTGAAAATTGACAAATACACAAATAATAGTAAACAGGAAAACATGATTCAAAATTATTATTAATTATCAAGTAATAATGATAATGTGATTTAAAACATAAAAATAATGAAAATAATGTTAAAAGCTGTACTTTAGTAAAATGAAAATGGAGAAAATAGAAAATTAAAATTAAATGAAAATATTAAAAAAAAGACATGTGGATGTGGAAATAATGAGATGTTATTTTGGTTGAAATTGCAGCATTGAGAGATTTATTTGTTCATTACATGGATGCATGGAAATCATGGTACTCTGAAGTTGCTGAAATGGACACAATTCAAGTAATCTAGTCAGTGTGTTAATTAATTGACAAAAAGTGATGGCTAGAAATGGCCTTCCTTAGGTTAATTTCGAGTGTAGCTTCTTTAAATATTTGTTTATGGGCCTCTAGTAATTTATGGGTCGGGTTCAAGAGTAGTCTAGACAATTGTATTGTATTGTTTGTTTAATTAATTTTAACATGAAATGCCTATTTTTAGTTCTATTGTTTTTTTTCTTTTGAATAATTAAGCTTATTCAGACTTGTTAAAATGATAAGCTAAAAAACTCTCTAAATAAGCTTTCTTAAATATCCCCCAGATATTGCAATAAAAATAGAGTTTTAAACATTGAAGTAGGAAATGATAATATAAGAGTTGCGTCAAAATCATAATAAAAATTAATGTTAAACAAGTTTGTCTTCCTAACACAATAGTAGCGTCTTTTATTCTTTTCGCCTCAAATTATTGCGTAGTTTTCTTCATACTGAAGTTCTTCCAATGTTAAGGGTACCGACATCTCATTAGCTACTTCTAACTCTTGTTTTTGTTTTTCAACGCATACCAACTTGCATTCAAGTGATCAAACATGTTATATACGTTCTGTTGTGTTGAGATTGTCATTTAAGTAAATGCAAACTTCAATCGACAAAGGCGTGAGCTTTGTTCTCCTTGGCGATATAACCATGTTACTAACACTAAAAGCGGATTCCGAATCTATCGTAGAAGCTTGGACAATTTAGTAGATCATGAGCCACAACGGTAAGAATTGGAATTTTGGGTTCCCAATTCCCTTCTACTAACCCAAAATATCAAAGTATTGAAATTATGTACACTCAACACTCTAAAAAAACCGGTTAGTGTCAAGCTCGCTACAAGTGGTGTTAGCCCAAGCTCGTTTGCTATTTTCATTTATCTAAGTGCTATAAAGTCTCCTTGTTTCATCATCATCCCGAGAACATGAATTCGAACTGATGCACCCTCTTGCGTCATGGTTTAAATGTGTGTTGTTGGACCATATTTTACCAAGTAAGCGACAAACATATTTTTAATAACCTCGTGAAAATGATCAATCGATTTTTCTGCAAATTTTGGGTCTTGTTCATATAAACCCAAATTGTTACAAATATTTGTATGCAAACTCGCAACCCTCGACGCGTTTACAATGGGGTTTAAAGCGGAAGCACATGTTATAAAGGAAGACATTTCTTTAAAATATTCTATACGTTTTTCTTTCATTGGTACAAACATTTGTGCAAACATAGCGCCCCTCAATTCAAAGTCATTTAGTTTTATACACATTAAATAGACGTGATTCAAAGCTCTGTTCACCTTTTCCTTAAAGAAATCTCCACATTTTTTGCACCGAGTTTTTTTTAACCCTTTAATATCCAAAATTTATATTTGTCTTTAATATTTAACAATGGTAAGTTGACTTGAGCATTTTCTAACACCAACAAAAGCTTGAGTCAGAAGCTCATTTTGTGAGTGGTTTTGCATTTTTAAGAGTTTTTTTTTTTTTTTTTTGGAACGACAAATCTTAATCTACATTTAATTTTCACATATGTTCACGACGGGACTTGAACCCCAATTTTATTATTGTAAGGCAAACACCATACTTCTATGTCAAAAGCCCTTTAGTTGCATTTTAGAGAGTTTGTAAGCTATATATGAGAGTGTTTTAACTGATGATTTGTATTAGAGAATCTTTAGATGGTTTTGGGGTGTAAAAAACCAAAGAAAAGTTCAAAAACGCAAATCACCTAAAAATTATTGCGTATTATATATCACAAGTGACATCCTCTTTTACCTTTTTTATACAAATAGTACTCTATATGTTTCCCCCATATTTTGATACCCCTGATTTTCACATGTATAATACCACTAAAGCTTTAATTAGTGGTGCATGGAAAAAATATAATGTGCACATTTTTTGTACATATTATTTTATTTATATTTGTTCATTATGATTTGGAAAGCGTTTATCTATAATTTATATTTATGGTATATAATAAAGTAGTTACAAAGTTAAGACCCTATCCACATCATTACTTCCTCTTCGTGACATTTGTTCTATATTTTTATTTAATTATCTAAAACAGCAACAAAATTAATTCTTTCTACATAAAAATTAGATGAAAATTATTTTATTATATCAATCCTCAATAGCAATAAAATACGTAAACATTCAAAACAAGTGATATACTTTCCTTTTTTAGGTAATTCAAAATAAGTGATACACTTTGAAAATTGACCTCATCCGACAAAAAATAGTGTGATCCACACACACTAACTATTTATTTTAACAAAGTGAAATTACCTCTTTACCCTTACTTTTTACTTTTAAACATTATTAACCCCATTTTATTCAGAATGTGTGGGACACATTCCCTACTAATCATCCAATTAATATAATTTAATCATCATTATAATCTTCTGCCTCAAAAACCGATCACTTATTTTGAATCAGAGTAAGTAATATATTTCATAATCATATTTATTTATGGCGTAAGAACTATATATTGTATTTAATTTTATTAATTAGTACTATATAAGATGTCTACATGACATATGAATTATCTAGTTTTGGTAAATCACACGGTAATGTATCTTTCTATGCAACAATATCAAACTCTTTTCCCATTTATTTAAATTAAGATAACTGTTTTATTACAAACCATGCATGCTAATCTTTTGTTCATCCAATACATTTAAGTCGACACTCTTTCATGGTTGGCACACAAAAATATTCTCGTCCTAAGCAACAATAGCACATAACATGTCCTGGACACACTGCAGGTATGCCAGCTAAGCATGGGATAACATCATCGGCGATACCTACAAAACAAATTAAGCACATTATAAAAAATAAATATACGAGGCTTACTTATAAAATGAAGAGATACACGAAACAGAATTACAATCTAATGTTTTATACAAAATTTACCCGTGTTTATTACATTGCGTTATCTAGTTTTGATTTAGATGAAATTAAGGGAACTGAAGAAATTACTCAAATTAGAATAAAATTGAAAATAAAAAAGAGGAAGATAAATCATTTTATTCGTATTCTTAAGTTTAAAGAAAAATGATGGAATCAAAGGAAGATGTTATTCATGTTATATTCCAACTTTTCTTCCACATCCACCCAATTTTGGGTAGAAGATTTAAAAGAAAAAAGTTCATAAATCAGTAACGTTCGTTTACATCTAGTTCTATTTCTTCCAGACAAAAACTTCGAAAACACGATATCTTATACAAATAATTTATTTTCTTTTATCTCCCTACAAAATAAAGAAATAAAAAAATCTTGAAAATGCAGTGTTAGAGTGTAAAAGTTTAATAAAAAGTAATTATGTAAGATATTCGTATGTTCAAAGAATTAAGAGAGCAACTCACATAAAGCAAACATGCTAAAAACAACGACCAAAAGCAGTGTTTGCTTGTTGATGAACATCTTGGTATGAGAGAGGTGATTCTATGGTATTATTATTGTCTATTATAAATTATAAAAGCATTAGATAAATTGCTTTGTGGTTGCATACATCTATATAAAGTACATGCGGCCACCTATGGTCCAATAATCCCCCTAGCTAGTTTAATTTAGGCAAAACTTTAAACTGTTGTCATAATTGCAGATTTGTTGTTTCTTTTGCCTTGCATACAATATAAATATGATATTTGGAAACCCATTTATTGTTTATTTTATCTTGCATACAATATCAATTTATTGTTTCTTTCATTATTACTTTTTGAACACATGAAACATAGACTTGTGATAAAGTTATGCTAATTCTAGTGTATCTATTTTTCTAATACAATCTTGAGACTTAAGAGATAAAATGACATGTTCTCCACACTTGAACATCCATCATTTGGGGCTGCATCAGTTAGTTCAAAAGAGTATACTTCCTCCGTATCAAAATAAGTGACACACTTTCCATTTTGGGGAGTATCAAAAAAAGTGACACACTTTGAAAACTTTCCTTATTTGGTAAAAATAGTGGGACTCATACCCACTAACTATCCACTTTAATAAAATGAAATTACCCTTATACCCTTACTTTTACTTTTAAAACTCATTAATATCACTTTATTCAACGAAAGTGGGACCCATTCTACACTAACTATGTACTTTAATATATTTTAATCTCTACTTTAATTTTTTGTTTCAAAAAATATGTAAGCCAATTTGTGTCACTTATTTTGATACGGAGGAAGTATTATATGTATGCTATGTGTCGAAAGGGGGAATACACTTACTTTAAATTTGTATCAATGAAATAGTAAAAATACGATGACCATAAAAATTACTTTTCAAATCATGTCTTTATTAATTAAATTAATAAAGAATTACAAGTGTATACATAACAACTAATAATAAAACCATAATCTATACACTTGGTGAGAACAAATTATGATTAAAAAACATACACTGATCAAGAGATGATAAATACAATTAACAAACACCGCGAATGACAAAGTACAACTTTAACTTAGTTTAATTTAGGAATAACTTTAGTTTTCGTCATAATTGCAAATTTAGTATTTTTTTTGTCTTGTTTACAGTATAAATAAATATTATATTTGGAAACGCATTCAAAAGTACATAAAATATATTTAATTAGGTGATAACACATCAAATTAATTAAAGATTACAAAAGATTCAAAGTATGTAGTCTTTAAATTTTCCGTAGTCCTAAAGGACAAAAACTCAACTATTAATCAATAAGATCTAATAGTCAAGATTAATCACATATTTTTTAAATAAAGGGGTATTTTGGTCATTTGGCACTTAAAAAAAATCAAATTTCTTTTATTGTTTATTTTAAAATTATTTAACTTTTTTATTGTATTTTTCGGTAAAAACAATAATATTTGATAATTACGTGTGATACTTGATCACATTTGATTTTAGTGTATAATTACATGCGATTGTATATTGAATCACATGTGATGCTTTAATACAATCACATAATAATTTAGACTATACTATTGTGTGTATGCATTACGATGTGTTTGTATGCTAATTCGCACACCATAATCTAAATCTTGTCATGTTTGGTGATAATGAGTTATTTCTACTTTGATATCATGCTGGCCATGACTGACTTTGTATGGATGTTTTTCTGTGACTTTATTTGATTTCTAGTTCATGTGTGTTGACTAATAGTTTGACCAATGATAAAATTAGCATGATTTCTATATCTTTGTATATTTGTATTCTAAAGTTGCTGAAATGGATCAAACTGCTATGATAATCTCAGAATTTACAAACGTCACTATACATTTATAAAACATCTGAAATAAATTAGGCGTATTCGGTAAAAGACATACAACAGATACTTCACAAAATACAATCTCAGAATTTGCCCTAAGATTGCATACATATTTTGATTTGATCACACCAAACCATACATATTATTATTATCTTATTATTTTATAAAATATTTATTTAGTAATAAATCGATCTGTCACACTTCATGAGATGGAGGGCTATACCAACCCCATGGTTCATCAGATATATATCGTGTAACTTGTTTCACATTTTGGTAGTTCTCCAATCCACTGTTCATATACAAAAATATATATAAATTGTAAATGATGTTATATATGTATATGTATATAAATATATATATATATATATATATATATATATATATATATATATATATATATATATATATATATATATATATATATATATATATATATATATATATATATATATATATAAATTTTAAAATCTCACCATTCTCCTGATTCACGACCAAAACCGCTACGCTTATTGCCGCCCCATGGAGCTTGACAAAAGCTGGTCTGAGAGCAGTTGACCCAAACACAACCACAATCTAAAGCCTGAAAAATGAATAAATAAAAAACAAAATGTTATTTTAATAACAATAAACTTTTTTAAATAAAATGATTTTGAAGGTTGTACACGCGCGTTAATGAACATTACCTTAGCTAAACGCTCGCATCTCTCTAAATCGTTAGATATAACAGCAGAAGCCAATCCATAACTGCAAATACATCATTAGATAAATTCAAAATGTATAAAAAAATAAAAATAAATAAACAAATTCAACTCACGAAGTGTCGTTTGATAATTCAATTGCTTCTTCTTCTGTTGAAAATGTTTTTACACAAAGAACAGGTCCAAAAACTTCCTCTTTCCAGATTTCCATAGATGTTGTAACATTATAAATGATTGTTGGCTCGATATAAAATCCTTTTTCCAAATGCTGCATTTTATAAATAACCACATTATTTTACATCTAATCTTCAAAAAAAAAAAAAAAAAAAAAAAAAAAAACTATACCTGAGGACGTTTTCCTCCAAGTAAAACGGTTGCACCTTCTTTTTTGGCAGTTGATACAAATTTCAACACTTTTTCATACTGAAATTTCAAAAAAGATAAAATTAAGACATTTAATGACAGTTATTTGCAAGCAAACAATAATACCTGTGGGCCACTAACAATTGGGCCAAGTCTACAACCTTCTTCCAATGGGTCTGAAAATTTTATATTTTTAGTCCATATAATAAGTTTGTGTATAAACTCATCAGCAATACTTTCCTGTAAAAACATAACATATATCATAACAATAATAATAATAATAATAATAATAATAATAATAATAATAATATTAACATGATTTTATTTTTAATATGACATGGTATACTTACATGCACTAAAAGGCGCGATGTTGCACTGCATATTTGACCATTTGTTGAAAAACAACCAAACAGAGTCCACTCAACAGCTGTTCAAAAATATAAAGTTTTATCATATTTTTGCTTAAATAAACTTAAACTTGAGAAAGAAGAAACCTTTATCAATGTCAGCATCATCAAATACAACTATTGGACTTTTGCCACCAAGTTCAAGTATAACAGGCTGCACAAGTAAAAAAACTAAAAATACAGATAATATATGAAGTATAAGAAAAAAATTAAAAAACCAAGGTTAAATATGGATCCATGATTTTTAAATGATACCTTAAGATTTTGAGCGGCTGCAGTCATAATTTTGACTCCTGTTGTACTGCTTCCTGTAAATGAAATCTGAAAAAGGGTAAAAGATAATTCAGTAATAATATATAATTTTATTAAAAAAATTAGATTATTACCTTATCAACATCTGGATGAGAAGACAATGGTGCACCAGCATCTGGACCTAATCCAGTCAGAATATTGAGAATACCAGAAGGGAGACCAACCTCTCTGCATATTTGACCTAATTCCAAACAAGTACTGAAATCGAATATCACATTATTAACATATAATTTAACCTAATTTCAGAAAAAATGCAAAAAGTGAGGATAAATTAATAAGAACTTACACAGATGCTAATTCAGATGGTTTAAGTACAACAGCACAACCAGCTGCTAATGCAGGAGCAACTTTAGTGACTATAGGAAAATTCCTATAAATCAATAAATTCCTCAATTCGTTAATTGTCAATTTACAATTTAGAAGATTATATGTTGACAATTTTGGGGAGAAAGTATACCATGGAGTAATGATTCCAACAACACCAATGGGTTCTTTTATAAGATGACACTTAAATGTCTCCATGGGGAGAGTAACACGTGAATTTTGCTTTTTATCCAATGCTTCAGCAAGATCTGCATAGAACCCTAACCGACCTGCAACACAATCCATATCCCCTGCTGCTTCTTCGAGTGGTTTTCCACAATCGATGGCTTCAAGTTTCGCCAGTTGAGATTTCTTCTCATTTATCTACATTTTGATTGCAAATTACAAATCTGAAAAGCGAATTAGTCAATTAACTGTAGTATGAAGACAGACCTTTGAAGCAATTGCACGCAAATACTTTGCGCGATGAGCTCCTGAAGCTGATGCCCAATTTTTACCTCCGTTACGTTTAAGAGCTCTTCGAGCAGCTTTCACAGCAATATCGATATCTTCTGCTGTAGCAGCTGGAATATCCCCTGAACATGAAATCAATCATTATTAGCTTCCGATTTTAACGAAAATTCAAAATAGACGTCTAGAAATAACTGAAAATGTTGAGATAGGAAGACCGGTGTAAACTAAAGTGAATATGATTATGAATATATTTCCATGAATAGATGAAATTTAAGTAATTAACCATCTGAATGAGTGAAGGAGAGGGAATAAGAATACCGATGATTTGCTCGGTGGCGGGATTGATGACGGGGATGCGGTTCTTATGAACAGGTTCTCTCCACTCGCCATCAATGAATAGTTGACGTGACGGTAGTTCGATCGCCATTGGAGATCTACAGCTAAGTTGCGTTTCCGATGACTGAATCAAAGGATTTCAGATCACTCCGTTTGAAATAGTAGCCGGAGGAAGTTAGTTACAACGACGGATGTGGAAACGATATAGGGAACAGACAAGTGAGAAAAAATCAGGTGTGGTTGGTCCAATGAAAGTCTATGTTCTCTTATCAGTATGAGGCACGTGGCAAATCAGGGTCTGATCTCTTGTCACTGTCAGTATTGGTCACGTGCGTGGGGTCAGTTTGAATGACTTTGACTACGGTTACCCTTCCAACAATTAAGAAAATTACCTAAAATCCAAGGCTTCTAGCCTAGTGATATTGGTGAAAAATATAAGGTGTTGCCTATGGTCAAAGTCATGGGTTCAAGTCTCGTCGTGGACGTGAGGTTTATTCCCCATAGGTGGAAGGTTCGAGGGAAGACATACTGCCCCTTGTGGATGTCACTGTCTAGACTCGAACCACTAACTTACTAACTGGCCGTTCAAAAAAATAAAAATACCTAAAGCTTGTAGTATAGTTAGACCGTTCTAATGTTGCACCCAATTGATAGCGTCAGTTGTTGACAAATCAGCGCTACATCAAGTCACCCTCCAACCGACACTAACCTGACGTACCTATGCCAACAATATCACTTCCCTTTAATTTTTTGGGAACCACCATTACAAAAAAAAAAACACACACAAAATACCCATTTGGGCCCACGCACCAAATTCACGCAAGTCTTCCTTCCTGTCTCCAAAGCGACAGGCATCCAACCGGCAGAAAACTCACGGGGCGTGCCAACGGTATCCCCAACTGGCTGTGTCAACCGGCGGGGCCGTTGGCACCCGTCTTAGTTCTCTCCAAATTGTAACGTGTTTCCTAACTTCTTTGTTTTGATTGACTTTAATAACGCATTTCTTAACTTTTCAGGACTCTTATAAATATATTACAGATAAATTATATGTTAAATATGGAACATTACTCAACAGAAATATATTTCCTTATTGAATACTTTGAAGACTGGGTTCAGTGGGCCGGTTGAGATTGCCTGTTATCAATCTTTTGCTTCATTAAAATGTTATCTTTAAATTATTTGTGAACTTTAAAATGAGATGCTTTAATCAATAATTAAGAGAATATGGAGGTTGAAGAGATGGCGACCATGTTTAGATGAAACAGAACAGTACAAATGCTTTGTTAGATGTGCGTGCATTATTTATATTCTCCACTACCCAAGTGGCTTGACCAATGTTTCAAGATTCCTTTTTGTGTTTATGTTTTTTCTCATAAATCCATTTTATTTCAAACAACTATACTTATTACCGCGTCGCAGCAGTTTTTAAAATTTTTATTTTTTAGAAATTCATGAAAAGGTATATAATTTTACAAAATCTAATGCAAATGTTATTTTTCCAGATACATATAATATTAAAGTTTATGATGATATTTAAAATACAATTATAGTTCAATACAAACTTTTCAACACACTTTCTTCCTCTTATAAAAGTTTAACGCGAGTATAATTTTAAATACTTTATTCCTTTAATACATATCAACCCCAATTATAAGTTGAAAATTGTATAATTGTGGGTATAACTTCCAAGCTTCACTTGGACAAAATGGCTATTGATCATTGTTTACTTTTCATTGATTAATTAATGGTAGATATTAAGGAGTGGTACATTAGGGAGAACAATAAGCCTTAAGTTTTCTCAAATTTTTTAATTTAAAATTTGGTGAAAAAGAAAGGAAAAAAAATAAAAAATTAGACATGGGCATTAGATGGGATTCGAGCCTTCCAGCTTGGCTGTAAAGAAGACTTGTTAGTAAATGAGCATAGCCTTATATATATTTACTAGCTTCAAAGCCCGCCCGAATGGGCGGGCATGCTTCCAGAGATATATAGGAAAATAATAAAATAGTAATACTGTTGAAATAACATAACAATCTATAATTGAAATAATGATAAACAATTTTTAATACATAGATAAATGGTATAGGAAATTTATAAACGAAATAAAACTTCTTTGTAAACGACATTTGTTGTTGAGACAGTGTAATTGTCATCTTTGCCGCAACAAATAACCTTCAATCATTTCGTGTTCTTAACTCCCGAGACAACGACATACAGTTGACCCTGAGAAAATATTGATGTTTGAAGAAACAAAACAACTTGCGACAACGTTTGAGTGTGGCTTTTGTAACACCGTAAATTTCAAAGCTATTTTTTTTTAAGTTTATGCGGAAGCGTCCCAAATAAATCAATCTCAAAAAATATAAATTCATTACATTATATTCAAAGCATTATAGTTTATTAAACGGTATTACTTAACACTTCGGCTCGTTACAAAATACTATCATTTAAACATTGGTCAACCATTCCAACCGAACAACTCTTGACCCGCCCATCAAACCAAACCTGCAAAAGAATCAACGAGGTGGGGGATTAGCACAAAGCTAAGTGAATGAATATAGCATCCAAATTGTATAAACACAACATATAAGATTCACACAACTAATTATAGGTAACCACAAACACAGAGGACGACGATTCGGCCGAACCCTAAACCATTGTTGGCCCAACAACGGTAACCGAAAGACCCCTTTACTACATTGGCACGGTAAAGCCTCCTTCAAATGCAACGAATGCATCCAAGGTCCAAGAATCCGTTATCCAATAGTAACCGATGGCCCAGTAGAATTCACCCATTACTGACCTCTATCCACCCGAATGCACATTCAATCGAGTAATTAATAATCGTCATTAATTACTATACCAAATAAACAATCCATAAAAATAACGTAGCGAATATCTAGTTAATTAACAAACACCCAAACAAGAACCGAATGTGAAATACCATCTACACCATTATAATCCATACAAATTATAGGCTAAATCCACAAATTATAGGCTAAATCCACTCACCTGAGCTCTCTAAGCTCCACTCAGTGGTCTAATATTACTGAGTCTTCTCCATTTCCTGGAATCAATAATAAATACCGAATTAGTAACCACATTCCACCGAAAATAACAATAGCATAAGTTATGACCAAAATACAAATTGCACATCTCTTGAAACCAACTACTTGCAATTCTACTTGTGACTAAACTAACTCAAAACTTTCATAGTCAAAGGTTTATAATAACATCTACACTAAATTGAACAAAACCATAATTTAACAATTTAGGCCCAAACGGGTCAAAACCGAGAACAAGGTTCTAATACTTCAAATACATAATTTTATTAACATTTCTTAAACATACAATTACCATTTTATGACAAACCTCATGTTTACATATTATACATCGAAACACCGAAAGTTTTCAATACATATTTGACCCGAAAAAGAGACATACGACCTCTTGTACTAACTCAGAAATCTGAACAGTTTTATGACCATATCAGATTATGAAATTATGATATAAATAAAGTAGACTCATAGACCTTCGAAACGACTGGTCTCACGCCCAACGGAGTTACGGTTGATTTTATATGATTTTTACAAAACCGCCAAAATTCAGCAAAAAGCTGCCATTTTCTTTAGCTACGGGTTTTTATACAAACTTTCATCCAAACACCCAATTACTCAAGACAAAAATCAACAATTCATTCTATGGTTAATTCCTACCAACAATAATCATTTTAGCATGTCATTTTCACTAAAAGTTAACTACTTTAAGCATAAAACTTCATCTTCTCAATTTTAGGGGTTTTAGGTCATCTTCCCCAAACACCATTGGAGAAGCTTGGCGCTAAGAGCTCTAAGTTTGGTTGCTATCAACAACTAAACATTTAAAACATAGAAATCAGTCACCAACTTCATTTAGATTGCAAAGATTTAAACAATTTAACACTTTAAGCAAAGATTATAAAAAAAACCCACCAACTCAAGAACCCTAGCTTTCTAACTTGCAAGAACATAAACCCTAGAAACAAAGAGGCATTTTCTTACCTTAATCTTGCTTTAAATTCGAAATCACAGAGAAGATTAAGAAGGATTGAACTAAACTCTCAAGCATGCAAGTTGTCTTCCAAAATTTTGTGTGTTGTATGTGTGTGTCGAACAAGCAGAGAAAGAAAAGAGAAAGAGGGTGTTTTGACACCTCTTTAAAACGTGGCAAGCCAAGAGGGAGGCTGCCCAATTCATTAAACACAGTACAAAATACCTGTTATCTAATTATTCACTGATAAATTTTAAGGCCTAAACGAACTCTGATTTACACAACGAAAATATATTTGGAACTCTGGTTAAAAAGGCAATCTAGATATATAAATATCACTAATTAAATAAAACATTTTCGTTTTCACTAATTCTAACCCCTTGGTTAAAATACAATTAAATCAATTTGAACAAAATATTAAATATTAAATAATAGAATATTATTTACCAAAAGTAATAAAATAATAGGCCGGGTCTCGGGATGTTACAACTTTTATTAATAATCATAGCAAAGCCGACTTGAACAGGAAACCGTCTTCGGTTCTTCTCAACAAATCAGAGCATAACACCACAAGAAACACATAGCAAAGCCGACTTGAATAGGAAACCGTCTTCGGTCGGGTTTTTCATATGCCCCCGAAAACCGCCACAAATATTCGGGTTTTTTAAAAATCTAAACCGTTGACATCGTTTTTCAAATGGTTCGGTTTTTCAGGTGCGGCTTTTTCGGGTTTTACAGTTTCGATTTTTTGGTTTTTATGCTCACCCCACCTTAAATTTCTTAAATCTCGACTTTCGAATTGAACGGGAATACTTAACCGTTTTATAATTAAACGGGAATAATCATCTGATAAATTTCTTAAATTTTTTAACATTTTTCTAAACATTCATAAAGTAATTAGTCACATATGATGACTCTAAACCGGATCTAACAGGCATCTGGTTTTTCACATAGCTATTGGCCCAATTATAAGTTGATTTGCCGTAACTAATTTGTGTTAAAAAACAGTTTTTACTCGTTAATATTGGACAAAAACAATGACTGATTTTTACCCAAATTGAAATTAAAATATTGTGTTAAAAGTCAGTTCCTTGTTATTATTCATAACAATTGTGAGGTTAAAAGTCAGTTCCTTTAGATCCAAATATTGATATAGGGATAGGGTTAGAATTGTGGTATAAAAAAAATTAAATAATTATGAGAAAGTGCTTATAATTATAAAAGTTTGGAATAATTTAAAAAATTTTAGAACTGGATGGAAATTTGCGTCTAATGCTATTAAAACAATGTTCTATGTAACACCCGTATTTTTAAAACATCGTTTAAATCATTTAAAATACGTTTTTCCCAATAATTGGCATATTGTCCAAAATACAGTTTAACAAAAACTTTAAAACCTTTATCAGAGTTTACAAAATATGGTGTCACCAAGTATATCAAAACCATAGGCAAACAGGATCTACCTATGAGCTCCCGAGCTAAGCATCTCTAAGCCACTTCTAGTGCAACCTTCTATTACTTCAACCCTGTACCTGAGTACATAGCCACAAAACAAACGTAGTACGTGAGACAAAATAGTCTCGTGAGATACATGGGTTTTAGACCCCAATAATAATATTCATTTCATAATATATAAACATATATATATATATATATATATATATATATATATATATATATATATATATATATATATATATATATATATATATATATATATATATATATATATATATATATATATATATATATATAAACTATCTCACTACCATCTAGTCATCCTAATGTGACTCTATCATCCTTGCTTTCCTAGCAATCATATCTAGTTATCGGGTTGCCCCCGAACTAACTAGAATCACATCAACTTATTAACCGGAGCTTCAACCATATCTAATACATAAACATATACGTACCAGAAACATACCAGGGATCCCCCGCATTGCTCAAGATAACGGCAAGAGGGAATCGCCCAATCTACCGATACATGCCTTACTCGCCGGAATACGTCCAGTTAGCAAGACTACTAACGTGGATGAGTCGATGGGAATCTACCCAACTGCCCCTCACTCCACACCTCATGACCGGGGATCCCCCACGTCATCACATCATCTCATTCTTATCATAACTCACCAGTTATTCCAAACAAAGCCTTCGACTATCACGTAATCATCAAACAAGTTAGTTATCTAATAATAACTATATATAACTAGTTCAACATAGTGTGAACGTACCGGTATGGTCCCACGGACCCGATTATAAGCAACCCACATTTACTTCTATCTCTATGACCCTAGGAGGTCCATACTTACTTATTCCATAAGATACATTTCTTATATAACGATATCATAATACTTTTATTGAAGGATTAATGTGCACAGATAAGTACACGTGTCACCGTGTCCAATGTTATAAGACACTAAAGGGTCACACCACTACACACCCAATAATGGACAACCGAATAAAGTAAGTTGTGTGGAATAATTAACTAGTTAAGTTAATTATAAAGAAGAGAATAAATAATAATAAGTTAATTATTATTTGTGATGATGGTTAAATATTAGGTTAAGTATTTAACGGACAGTTGATTAATAGTTAATTAATTAACTAGTAAAAGTCCAAGGGTTTAAAGTGTTAATAGGAAGTTTAATTATGAGATTAATCATAATTAAACTCCAAGGACTTAACTGTAACTTAAGTCATTATAAATAGAGGCTTGAGGTTAAGGTTTTAGGTTACATTTTTCATAACACCACAAAACCCTAGCCTCTCCCTCTTTCTCTCTTTTCGGCCGAAACCAAGAAACCCCAAGGGTTTCGGTTTGTGTTCGAGTTCGACGCAAGGCACACACACACACACACACACACACAAGTTCTTGTGTGATACTTTGTTGGTACAACGCAGTCTTGCAGCGTGTCCAGGTGGTGCAGTAGAGGTGTATCACTTCTTTAGCAATCTAAAGGCAATGTTCATCTTCTTCTCTTTTTCGTGATCTCATTGATTAGGAGATCCAGTAATGTGGTATTCAAGTTCCGCCATGTGAATACTACAAGGTTTTCCTACAGTGGTATCAGAGCGATCTACTAATCTCAATGAGATTCGATAGAGTTTCTTTTCATCTAGAAAAGAACCCTAGAATTTTCGGCCAAGAACATTGTTCAAGTTTATGAACAATTGGTTTGAATAGGGTTCTAGATAAAAAGAAATTAGGCTTCTTTTTTTTCTCCTCCTTGTAATTTTTGATTTTACGTATACATATATATACTATATTAAGTTTTTTTTTGTCTTGGAAAGAAACCTAGTAAGTTTGATCCAAGAACATTGTTCAAGTTTATGAACAATTAGATTGAATGGGTTTCAAGATAAAAGAAATTAGGTTTCTTTTTATTTAGTAAGAAAACCCTAGAAAGTTTGATCCAAGAAAGTTATTCAAGTTTATGAATAATTGGATTGAATAGGATTTTTAGATAAAAAGGGAAAAGCTTATAATAATTATTAATATTATCATTAAAATAAAAGCGGGAGTCGAAACCAAACCAACCGAGATTCGGTAGGGCTTGGTTCGACGACCGAGTGGTCGACCGAAACCAAGTCCACCGAGTTTCGGTTGGATGATGGTTTCTTGGTGACCAAGTTATTGAATTTAGGGTACAAGATTTCATGTAATAAGAAATTAAGGAGGAATTAATAAGAAATCAGTTTTTTGGTAATTTAAAAATTATCAGTTTGGTAATTTAATAATTATCAGTTTATTTATTTAATTAGAATGACATAACCCAAATGAATTGATATTGTGTGTATTTCAAATTTTTCGGATTTTTATTTATTTTTCGGAAATTTAATAAAAGTTTTTTTAAAATACATAAAACACAAAACCAAGTCTTTGGGGTTATGGCATGGCAATTTTTCGAAATTTCAAGTATTATTTATTTTTTCGTTTATTTATTATAACATAAAATAATAAGGTGGTGATTATAAACATTTTGTTTAGATTACCAAGATTTAATTATAAGATGGTAATTATAAACAATTTGTTTAGAAAGCCAAGGTATAAATTAATATAATGGTAATTATAAACAGTCTGTTTAGAAAACCAAGTTTTTTAAAATTAATAATGGTAAAGTAAACAGTTTGTTTATAAACCAAGTTTTATGAAACAAATTAAAAGGTGGAATTTATAACAGTTAGTTTATAAAACCAAGTAATTAAAAACTGGCTAACTTTTCGAACAAAGGAAAATCCTTTTTAGAAAATCTTTGAATCAGAGTGCAACCCATCTAATGGAACACCTCACTTGTTCAACGATATTCACATTGTAAGGAGAAAGAACCTTAGATGTGGATTCAAATCATTGCGAGTGTTAGGGTGCGTAGGGTCTTGTGATAATCGGGAGTCCCGGCGCAAGGCATCGCACTGTCTTAGATGGTACGATCTATTTTGGTGATAATCGGGAGTCCCGGCCCAAAATGCACTAGAGGGATTAAAACATATACAAGTTTGTTGTTCAACTTGATATCCCGAGGATCTAGGAATCGTTTCTAGTCTAGAGGCGATCGGTATGGCTATACCTACCAGAAAGAGCGTGGCTCTAATGGGAAGTGCCCAAACCTTGCATTAGAGGGCGTGAAATATGGGTCCTAGTCTAACTATTATTATTAAAAGGTAATAATGTTAGAAGTTATTTATTTTATCTAATCTTACTAACCGTTTGTTTGTTTTTCTTATAGATGTCTGTACTGTCAGAAATTTCGTTTTATTCACCGATCGAATCGCGAAAGTTTATCACTGGAAAATGGAAGCTTACTGGTCCAAACTACAAAGTTTGGAGGGTGCATTTTAGGAGTTACCTAAAAGCACAGAATCTACTGTACGTGATAGACAAGGTGCCTAAGGGACAACCAGAGCAAGATGCCCAGGATGATGAGCTTGACGCTTATTATCAGTATCTGGCTGATGAATCACAAGTTATGTCGATTCTTATTCTTACTTCATTATCAGAGCTTACTGATAATCTACGTAAGAAACCATGCTATGAGTTTGTCCAGTATCTTGAGGAGACGTTTAAAGATAGTACTGAAGATAGCAAGCAGTTCATTTTGCAAGAAATCATTTCGTCGAAAATGACAGATGATCAACCACTGAGTGACCACCTTATCAACATAAGGAGGTTACTAGATTGTCTCACCCTAGTTACTGGCACATCAGACGAGCATGAACAAGTCTTGTTCTTGTTTGGATCTCTCACTCAGTACTATCAGGATAAGGTAGTACGTATGATCGGGAATTTTGATTTGAGTGTCGCAGGTCTACACGAGAATCTCTTGTGTATACGCGATGTTCAAAGGCTGGAGGAAGAATCTCTCCCCGAGATTCAGCAGGATGAGTTCTATGATTGGTTGAATGACTTTGCTGATTTATGTTGCCCAACTTGTGGCAGCAAGGATATTTGCGAGCACACGTCGGACGTGGGGCTGTTGGACGCTGACTTTGTCAGCGATTCAGGTATCTTTATGATTGATTGTCTCGTTACTTCTAGTGAATCCTGGGTATTGGATACCGGATGTGGTCATCACATTTGCAATCATTTGCAGGGATTTAAGAAGAACAGGAGGCTGGGACGAGGGGATGTTGAACTACGAGTAGGCGAAGGTTCCAAGGTTGGAGCTGAAGCCGTAGGGACATATCTTCTCAAGTTGCCTTCAGGAAGAGTTTTGGAACTTAAAGATTGTTATTATGTTCCTAGACTTATTAAAAATGTTATTTCTTTTGATTTACTTATAGACAGTGGTTTTTATTATGAGTTTTATGGAAAAATAATTTCGTGTTTAAAAGATGACATTTTATATTTTAACGCAAATTCTCATAATGGTCTATACACGTTAAATCTAAATAACATAGAACGAGACGTTTATCATATAAGTAAAAGATCCAAGAGTAACTTGAATCAAATTTATCTTTGGCATTGTCGTTTAGGTCATATAAACGAGACTCGCATTAAGAAGCTCCATGATGATGGAATTCTAGAGCCATTTGATTTGGAATCATATGCAATATGCGAAGCTTGTTTATCTGGCAAGATGACAAAAGACCCTTTCAATCATTACAATGAGAGGGCAGGCGAGTTGTTAGGGATTATACACACAGATGTGTGTGGACCCTTTACTCCAGAAGCTAGAGGAGGATACCGCTACTTCATTACCTTTACTGACGACTTCAGTAGGTATGGTTATGTCTTTCTTATGAGAATAAAGTCTGAAAGCTTTGACAAGTTCAAAGAATATCAGAGGGAAGTAGAAAACCAACTAGGCAAGAAAATTAAGTCACTTCGGTCTGACCGAGGAGGCGAATATTTGAGCCAAGAGTTCGACGATCATTTGAAGGAATATGGGATTGTTTCACAACTCACACCTCCTTATACGCCTCAGACGAATGGCGTATCAGAAAGGAGGAATCGCACCTTGTTAGACATGGTACGTTCAATGATGTGTCGCGCTCCACTACCACTATCATTTTGGGGACATGCACTCGAGACTGCATCATTCACACTGAATAGGGTTCCGACCAAGTCAGTAGAAAAGACTCCGTTCGAGCACTGGACGGGGAGAAAACCTAAGTTATCTTTTCTCAAGATTTGGGGTTGTGAAGCATACGTTAGACGTAACTTCACAGACAAACTAAACCCCAAGTCAAATAAGTGTATCTTCGTTGGATATCCAAAGGAAACCTTATGATACAATTTCTATCATCAAGAAGACAACAAAGTCTTTGTTGCTCGGAAAGGTGTCTTCTTGGAGGAGAAGTTTCTAGGAACTGAAACTCCAAGAAAAGAAATAGAGCTTCAAGAAATTGAAGAGAACGAAGATCCACCGACGACTTTAGTCGAACCAGTAGTTCAACAAAGAATTGTTGATCCACAACCAGACCCACCGGTTGAGGAAGAAGAAACACGCAATCCGCATAGGTCCAGTGACCACGCCAAGAACCAGATAGGTATCTTGGATTCATGATCGATGAAGATGATGGAAGTCTACTAGAACCATTAACCTACAGCGAAGCTGCTTACGGCATAGAGTCTGAAAGATGGCTCGAGGCTATGGAAGCAGAGATGCAATCCATGTATGACAACCAAGTTTGGGTGTTATCAGACTTGCCACCACAGTGTCGTGCTGTTGGATGCAAGTGGGTTTTCAAGAAGGAAACCGACATCGATGGAAAGGTGCATACTTACAAAGCACGACTCGTCGCGAAGGGTTTCACGCAGACACATGGTGTTGATTATTCTGAAACCTAATCGCCAGTCGCCATGCTTAAGTCTATTAGAATTCTTATGGCCATATCAGCATATTACGACTATGAGATATGGCAGATGGATGTTAAAACTGCCTTCCTTAATGGGAGTTGAATGAGGACGTATTCATGATACAACCGGATGGTTTTACTGATCCAAAGAATCCTAATAAAGTATGTAAATTGCTAAAATCCATTTATGGATTGAAGCAAGCATCTAGAAGTTGGAACTTACACTTTGACAAAAGAATCAAAGAATTTGGTTTTGTCAAGAGTGAGTTCGAGGCGTGTGTCTATAAAAAATTCAGTGGGAGCGTAGTAATCTTCCTAGTCTTGTATGTTGATGACCTACTGCTTATAGGAAACGATATACCAGCATTACAAGGAGTAAAATCCTGGTTAGGTAAATGTTTCCGGATGAAAGACTTCGGAGAAGCCGCATTTATACTAGGTATAAAGATCTATAGGGATAGATCTAGGCGGCTTATTGGACTTAGTCAAAGTACATACATTGACAAAGTACTGAAGAGATTCAGTATACGTGATTCCAAGAGAGGAATCATTCTGATGTCACATGGCATTACACTGAGCAAAGCACAGAGTCCCACATCTAGCAAGGAAATAGCTAGGATGAGTTTGGTACCATATGCTTCGGTAATTGGATCAATCATGTATGCCATGTTATGTACTAGGCCCGATATTGCTTACTCCATAAGTCTCACGAGCAGATATCAAAAGAATCCTGGTGAACCCCATTGGATGGATGTCAAGAACATTCTCAAGTATTTGAGAAGGATGAAAGAAATGTTCTTGGTCTTTGGAGGTTCAATGGAATAATTGCGTGTAACTGGTTACACAGATGCAAGCTTCCAAACTGACAGAGACGATTACAAATCCCAATCGGGATTTGTCTTCACGCTAAACGGAGGAGCTATATCTTGGAAGAGTCAGAAACAAGATACGATAGCAGATTCGACTACAGAGGCTGAGTACATTGCCGCAAATGATGCTGGGAAAGAAGCCATGTGGCTTAAGAATTTTATCGAGGATCTTAGAGTTATTGCCAGTATCTCTAGACCCATTGAAATATTCTGTGATAACAGTGGGGCAATAGCGCAAGCTGTTGAACCAAGAGAGCATCAAAAGACCAGGCATGTACGCAGGAAGTATCACCTCATACACGAGTATGTTAGAGATGGTGATATTATAATTAAGAAAATACCAACGGATGACAACATCGCTGACCCGTTGACAAAACCACTAGTTGGACCAAAGCATGAGAAACATGCGCACGCTATAGGCATGCAGTACCTAAATATTGGTAGCTAGTATTTTTGATTAGGTTCATAGACATGTTTGAAATCGATACATTATGTAATAACATTTCGTGGGATTGAAATAGAAAGTTTTACGTAATATTTTCACATTGTCTATTCTTAACATGTTTTAAACCTATCCTTGATACACAAAGTTTTTGAGTATCTAAATTGTCTTTGGTTGCTTGAATTTAGTGGGAGCTAGATTCAAGAGTTAATACCATTATGAATATTTATCTATGTCATGGTTATTGAATAGAGAAACAAGGGTTGTTAAAATAAATATTCATAAATGTTTACAGAGTTTGCTAAACATTAGACGTGACCAAAAGATCGATATTACTTCATGGAGCCCAAGCATGAGTAATTTCGAGTAGATGTCCTCTGACCTGAGACGTTTTGGTTTGAGACACGATGACTTCTGATCTTTAGCATTTATCTACCGTCACACCGTAAAAGGGTGATCATAAGGAACTTGACTAAGACAGTGGAAGTCATGGGCAAGATAACGAAAATGTCAAGATGGAATTTGCACCTTCTTTAACTAGAAGAGATATTTCATGGCCGCTCGACGATTAAGACTACAGAAATGTGTGGTCGCGCTCGGAGAATGATTAGATCATTCGGTAATCCGTTGCTGCAAAAAGTCGAAATCAGAGTCGAGAAAATTCGAGTATATAGAACAAGATCCCTGCTCCATGTCTATTACTCAAATTAAGAAATATCGTGATGCGAAAGGAAAATCTGTTAGTGTTATTCATTTTATGAATATTATCTCTGGATGTAAGAGTTCTTATGACCTGGTTATCCTAAATGTCTGGCTAGGGACCGCTTTAGGCCAACGATGATCAGAAAGTGTTTCTTAACTTGCACAAGTGGGCGTCTGAAGGATTTATGTGCACAGATAAGTACACGTGTCACCGTGTCCAATGTTATAAGACACTAAAGGGTCACACCACTACACACCCAATAATGGGCAACCGAATAAAGTAAGTTGTGTGGAATAATTAACTAGTTAAGTTAATTATAAAGAAGAGAATAAATAATAATAAGTTAATTATTATTTGTGAGGATGGTTAAATATTAGGTTAAGTATTTAACGGACAATTAATTAATAGTTAATTAATTAACTAGTAAAAGTCCAAGGGTTTAAAGTGTTAATAGGAAGTTTAATTATGAGATTAATCATAATTAAACTCCAAGGACTTAACTGTAATAGAGGCTTACGGTTAAGGTTTTAGGTTACATTTTTCATAACACCACAAAACCCTAGCCTCTCTCTCTTTCTCTCTTTTCGGTCGAAACCAAGAAACCCCAAGGGTTTCGGTTTGTGTTCGAGTTCGACGCAAGGCACACACACACACACACAAGTTCTTGTGTGATACTTTGTTGGTACAACGCGGTCTTGCAGCGTGTCCAGGTGGTGCAGTAGAGGTGGATCACTTCTTTAGCAATCTAAAGGCAATGTTCATCTTCTTCTCTTTTTCGTGATCTCATTGATTAGTAGAGATCCAGTAATGTGGTATTCAAGTTCCGCCACGTGAATACTACAAGGTTTTCCTACATTTATCTTTCCATTGACAATAATAGATAATTATTACTAGTCACATCATAAGCATTTTCATATATATTCGCTCTTTACTAGATATGATTGCTAGTTATACTAAGCATTTTCATACAATAACTAGTTATACTATTATCTTTTAAGATCAAAATAACGTTACATTTTTAATTGTTCCATTTTATCTTGTATTTTATATATTCGTATATATATATATTATTTATCGTAAACTTGTAACATTCTAATAAGAATATTACATGTAATTTATATGTATGTATTTTAACTTAATCTAATTAAAATACGTATAAACTTATTATATCATTTAAAATTCATTTTCCTTTAAATATTTTAAAAATTCAGAAATAATATATATAAACAAATAAATACATCTTGTTAATTTTAACTTAAAAATTAACACTTCTTATTAACTAGTTAAACCCTAATCTTGTGTTGATCAATCAAAACTAGGGTTTTGACTTTCTTGATCAAAGACATTATTTTATTAAAAGATTAATTTTAATCAATCCTATTTAAACAATAAACTTTGTTTAAACTTTTTTTTATTTAAACCTTATAGACAATAAAACTTTGTCTAAATTACTAGGTTTAAAGAAGTAGTCTTAATAAATCTATCAAAATAATAATTAAACTTATTAAACATAAACTTGTTTAATTACCTAGGTTTTAGATTATTATCCTAGTTAATTCTTTTAAACTAATTAAACTAAACTAGTTTAATTTTCTTGATCCTAGATTACTTCTAGGGTTCGAAATTTCTAAAGCCTAGGAAACTTTTCCACCAATTAAACTAGGCTAGTTTAATCAAACTTGGTGTCCAAGTAACCTCCTTTGATTTCGAAATCTTTGAGGAAAAAGGAAAGAATCCTTTTTGACCAATTAAACCAAAACTTGGTTTAACACACTTGGTCCTAGATTTTGAAGATCAAATAATAAGGAAAGAATCCTCTTGATCAAGAACTTTGATATTCTTGATCCTAGGGTTCTTCCTATTTTCTAAATTTCTAGGGTTAGGAAAAAGAAGCCTTTTGACCAATTAAACTAAACTAGTTTAATGTTCTTGGTCCTGGGGTTCTTTCTTGCTTTTCGAAAATTCTAGGGTTCTTAGAAACCTCTTGACTAAATAAACTAGACTAGTTTAATATTCTTGGTCCTAGGGTTCTTACCCTTTTCGAAATTAAGAAGAAGAAGAAAAAGAATTGGAACAAAAAAAACTTTAATTAAAATAAACAAACAAACTTTGTTAATCTCGTTTAGATTTCTAAACCTACGCTCTGATACCACTGAAGGGTTTCATAACACTGATCGACCACTTGGGTCAACCTCCTAGTATGCTTGGTTCGAACCATACTGACAAGAACATGAACTTGTTCTTGCCGGTTAAACCAACTAGCTAGTTTAATCCCTAAAAGCGGAACTGAGATTAAACTTAATCCTTAAACCCTAAAGGATTGAGATGTTGGAAATCTAAATTAGGTTAACAAGAAAGAAACCTTGTACGAAAAACTCGAACACACACAATGTTTGTGTGTGTTCGTCGAACACTCACCAAGAACCCTAGGGTTCTTGGTGTTCTCGTCCGTCGAACAAGAGGGAGAAGGAGAAGAGGTTTTTCCAAAACATACCTTAGTTTTGCTTAAGATAAGTCCACTGATGATGAACAAATCGAGCGACCTTCTAGTTGATCTAAGCAATGAACTTGTTCTTCGAAACTCGAAGAACACAAAGAACGAACGAAGAACGAAGAACACCAAACTTGGTGTTCTTGGTGTTCGGCCGAAATCTCCCAAGAGAGGGAGGAGAGATTTCGTTTAGGGTATGTGGGAAGTGAATGATTAGTATTAAATGAAACCTTAAGCCTTCTATATATAATAAAATAAGTTTCATTTAAGTCCTTCTAGTTTAATTAAGATAAATCACTTAATTAAACTTATCCTCTTACACATTTAACCCTTATAGTTTTACTAGTTATTATTATCACACTTAATTATCAAATGTCTTAGTATTATACACTTATATATTTCGGTATCCATATACACGAAATATATATACTTGTGTTTTATACCTTTAACAATTAATTAGAAAATAATATTATCCAATCACTATATGATTTAATAGCTTTAAATCATATTATGGATAATCTTTAATTAACACATTGTATATTTACTCAACTAGTAAATGTACAAATACTTGTATTAATTAGTTAGTTAAACTAATCTAGTAATAAGTTAAACTTAACTTAATACTTAACTGATTCATAATGACTATTATGAATCATTCCTCGTCGCAGTATCATTGCATATCTTGCTCGTATTACATGCACTCACCGGTGTGACCCTTAAGTGTTTCGTAGGCATGGATGTATCATCATAGGTTGACTAACTGTGCACATAAATCCTTCATATTTCCTTTGTTAATATACCATCTATAAAGTGTATACATCATTTATTTCCCCGTAACCCAACACCCCAAGAACTAGGGTTTCAAACCCATACATCAAAATCCATAGATCTTAAGCTATAAAGATCAAAGAGTGAAGATATACCTTTAATCTTCACTTAAGAGTGAAATCTACCAAGGATTCGTGAAGAAATCGACCTCCAACTGTTCTTGAGCTCAAAAATCGCCAAAGGAGAAACTAGGGTTTTGATATGGCATTTAATGAGGCAAAACCCGACTTTAATGCTGTCGACAGAAGTTCACGTCGTGAACTAAGTTCGCGTCGCTAACTTTCCCCCACTTGCATACTTCACGATCGCTAACTGGTCGGGAACTACTTCACGCATAAAGGCCCTAATCTCTGAAGACAGTTCCCGATCGGGAACTATCTTCGTGGCGTGAACTCCCTTATGCAGCAGGGCTGCATTTTCCTATTGTTGTCTCGACCCGGTTTCGTCCATAACTTCCTCATACGGTGTCCAAATGACACGAAACCAATTCCTACGTGTTTTATATGATTTATCCATAATTATCATATTTTTATACAATTTATTTATTTACAAATTTCGGGTCGTTTCAACTATTCACCCCTTAAAAGGATTCCGTCCTCGGAATCACTTAAAAATTTCCAATCCACATTCTACCGAGTATCCATTCTCGTTCTCCCGTGGTTATTACCATCAAACGTTTCCCATTCCAATTTAGTCAACAACATGTATTTAAACATTCACTTAGCCCCGTTAGACCCGAACGGGTCAAAAATCAATCTTAAGCTCTTAATACCCAAACAGGTCAAAATGACACAATTTGACCATAACTGTAACATCCTAAAACTGGCCTAGAAGTTTTAGGTATATATTGATATTTGATAAATATCTATTTGACCATCTGTGGAATAAATTGATTAAATGTTAAATGAATTGTTTGACCTTTTGTCATTTTGCGATATTTTAATCAAGGGATTAAAATATCCGGTTTCTGAAATGTTTAAAGGATTGTATGATTTTTATAGCTTTGGATTCTCCTTTCAATATCGTCTCCGAATATATTTTCGTGACTAAAAATAGAGTTCGTTTGGTATTTTAAATAAATTAACTACGAACGGGACTTTTTAGATTTGTATTGTGTAAAAAGTTGGAAAAGACAAAAGTGGGTCCCACCCCTCCTCCCTTGGCCGGCCACTTGAAGGGGGAAAGCCCCAATTCTTTGCATTTTTATCTATCTCTCTCTCTCTCTATACGTCTCTCTCCCTCTCTCTCTCTCTAAAACTCCATTAAACCCCATTGGTGTTCTTGAGCTCCAAGGAAGATCTTGTACTCATTTCTTGGTCAATCATTAATCCGGACACGTTTTTGTGAAGGCCTTGAGGTAAGCTTCAATCTATGGGTGTTCATTTTCGATTCCATGATAGTTGGTAACTTAGGGTTTATGTGTTCTTGAGTTTTGGTTGGTGATTATTGTGTTAGATGTTATATTAAGTGTTTATGCAAAGTTTGACATGTATTGTTGCATGAGTACAAGTAATTTAGCACAAGGTACAACCTTTTTAGCAAAGTGTACAAGTTAGTGTATTATGTTAAAAGTAGGTTTTATGGGTTTTGACAAACCTTGGATTTCTTGTTGTTTGAATGATTGGAATTGTTCATTAGGTTGAGAAAGCATGTTTAGTAAGTTATGGATGTGGAGAAATCAAGTATTGTGTGTTTTTGTGGTTTATGACTTGATTTGGATGAGATTGTTAGTTAAAACCATTGTTTAAGTTTATGTAGAAATTATGAACCAATTATTGTGTTAAATGACTAATTGGTGGAAACATGGTATTGATGTGTTTTTACGGGGTTTGTTGCTTGGATATGTTAACATGATAGATTCGTTATGTTAGTTATGGATTGTGTTGAGATTTGGTGGGATTGATGAAATGCAAACTAGTGTTTGGATGTTTTTGGTTAAAATGATTAACTAGTAATTTGGAAGTAAAACACATGGATTGTTGGTAGCCATGAACTTGATGAATTGTTATATGATTATGACTTGTTAGTTGTAGTAAGTGTGTGCTAGATGGTGGAAATTTGGCAAGTAAATAGTGATGTTTGGGTTTTGACCCGTTTGGGCCATTTGGTAGTAAAGTGACTTAAGAAACTTGGAGTGTGCAAGTATAAGTGTTTGTTAGGCTATGTGTTGGAAATGTTGTTGATAACATTTGGTGAATTGCAAGTTGATGACATGATTGTAGTTATAGAAGGTATTATTGTTTAATAACCCGGTTTGACCCGTTTGGTTGTAAGGCTTGCAAAATGACTAGTTGATTTGTTATGTAAGTGTAAGTGGTCATGACATATTCATATGATGATTCAAGTGTTTGGTTATCTAGTTAGTGCAAGTGTTAGTGTTAAATGCATATTTAACATTGTTTATAATTTGGTGGAATTATATACTAATTCGGTATTCCTTTGGTGTACAGGAATCGGGATCGTGACTCAGAAACATTAGATCTCTGAGTTCGACAAGAGGAAGTAATGGTGAGTGGACTTAACCTCAAACTTGTGTTCGGTTACAATCGGTTTGGTATTGCCTGTTTGGGAAAGGTGTAGGAAAATACAGGAAACATGCAGGAAAATACAGGAAAATGCAGGAAACGCTCCCTAGAGCGAGTTCACGATCGTGAACTTTAGTTCACGTCGTGAACTCTAGTTCACGTTCGTGAACTACTGTTCACGATCGTTAACTTCAGATTACAGGTTTTTCGGGTCGTTTTCGGGCGCGAATCTTTGACAGTTTGCTTGTTTGGTACCTGTTCGATCGGGTTAGACGAAATAGGATATGTGCACATAGATGGAAAGATTTTGCTTGATTGGTAGCAATTACTCGGTTAGTGGAAATCGAGGATAGGTAAGAGGTCAGTGTCGGATGGATAACGGCTGGGCAAAGGGTATCGACTAACAGGGTATCCGACTTTACCTGTATGCATTACATGGTTAAGGGGAGGGAGTTGCCCGGGGTGTTGGATACGAAGCGCCAACGGTTACTGTGGTTCTGGCCAACCACGGTTTAAGGCCCGCAAAGCCACCGTTCCTCAGTGATAGTGTTTACCCAACGCGGAGATGTTTTATAACTTCCGTGTTAGCAATCGGAGATGTAGAATCTACTTCCGAGGTTAGTTGGCGGAGATGTAGAGTTACTTCTGTGCTTAGTGATTAGACAGTTAGCGGTTACTGGTTCGTTGGAACAGTGATTCAGGGGAACAACGGTTAAGCGGTTACGAGGAGTAACAATCGTGGAGATGGTGGTGCTTGCTTGTCGAGCTTTGTATAATTTGTAGTTTATGTTCATTCACTTAGCTTTGTGCTAATCCCTCCCTCGTTGAATCTTTTCAGGTTGATCGGTGCTTTGGACAGGATGATTGACCAAGCTCAAGGGGTTGTGTTGTAAAGTGAGCCATGTCGTTTATGTGACACCGTTAATGTATTGTTTAAGCAATGTTTATTTTGGAAACTTATTGTGGGACCTTGTTTGTAACTAAACTAAACTAAACTAAACTAACCTAAAGGATAACCTAATCGCCTTGGGCATTTAAAAAACAAAAACGCTTCCTAAATTTTGCGGTGTTACAACTTGGTATCAGAGCTTCGGTTTGGCAATGAATACACGGGGTTGGTGTTTCATTCCCAAATCGTGGCTCAAGTTTGGTCAAGCATTCCGGACGAGTGGGTTAGAGCAACGGTGAATGAAGTTAGTTGTAGTTAGTATGTAGTTACTAACGATTTAAACTAAGCTTTCGTGAGTTGTTGTGATTGTTATAGATATGACAGGTAAAGAGAACCCGACCCCCTTGGCCCCAGGAAATGTTGGCACATCAAGTAACGATGCAGGAACTACCTGAGGATCATATATACGCACGTGGGGAAGTGAAGTGCATTAGAGGTGGTCAATTTGGGCAAGATGGAAGTTGACCTTGGGAAAAGAAAACGGGTTGTGGGTCAAGGACGGGGGGGTGGTCGGGGAATCTTCACCAACCGCGGACCGACAATGATAGCTCGGGTATGCTTTAATAAACTCAATACTTGTGTTTATGTAGAATTGTTAATTGAGAAGATTGCTTAACTAGGATTTGTGAAATGTTGTGATGAACTGAACTGTTACCTTTGGTGTTTTATGTCACTTGAATTATAATAATTGATTACTTATTGATTTGGGACACCTCTTATGTGTCGGGAGTGGTGTAAAATAAGTGATACCTGCTTACATGTTCCTTTTATTGAAACTTGGACTAAGTTTAGTGTGATATGATGTATGAATTAGTCTAGTTTAAATCAAAGTTATGAATACGTGTTGTAGAAGATGGAATCTTTTCTGGTTTGTCTGGACACACATAGTGTCTCGGTGGTTAAAGTTTCTTGTTTTCCGTATTGTGCAAATTGGTGATAAGTTGTTTGTAACTGTTTGTTTGTTCCTTCACTTTAGGAGAAGCGAAGAGAATCGGTTGTATGTCGGTTTCGGTCACAACATATGGGACCATGGATCAAATTGAGTATAATAGTAATTATTATAGACTTCTTGAATGTGATGCTTATAATTAAAATGGAAGGAATTGTATACGTGAATTGAATAGTCCAAGTAGGACTAGTGTTTGTTATGTGAAAAGTTGAAACTTTTGTTGTGACCCGTCGGGTCACATGTAGTGACTTGTATGGTGAAAATCGGAAATGTCTGTCCAATGTGAATAAATTGATGTTACTTTCATTATAGCCATTAATTATGACACTCAATCAATGTTAGTTATCTGAATGACCTGAAATATTTGTGATAAATAGCGAATTGTTTCCTAGGTTGAATTTGGGATCTAGAAAGTGACTAACGAACTGTATGTTTAGATTATTTTGAGTTGACCTGCGATAGTAATAATTGAAGATAAAAGAGGTTGTTAAGTGATTGCATTGATTATGAAATGATTTGAGGCAAGTTTTGAAATTAGATGATTATATTAAAATGATTTATGTTAATAAAAAAATGATCATAGTTTGAATTGGTAATTTTTTTTAAATTACTCAAGGTGATGATGATGATTTATTAATTATAATAAAAGTTGTCAAATTAAGGTCATGAGGTTCTATGCATTAATAAATATGTTTCTAGATCAAATAACATATTAGAATGATAAATGTTGTTTATGCTTAATTGGGGAGTGAATCGATGAATTCATCATGCTATTTGGATGATAATAGGTAAGAGTCAAGAACTAGTTGAATTGTAATTAGTTAAGTGGATGTTTAATTGAAAAAGGTTATTAGTCATAACATGAGTTTGACAGGTTAAAGTTAAATATGTTAAGTGTGATTCATGATCGACTATTGTGTTAATTGAAAAAAAAAAACTAGTTTGGATTTTGTGTCTAAATTGTGAACTAGTTATAATGTCACTTGTATGTTTTATGACTCAAATGACTAGATATGTTAAATTAACATGTTGGATATGTTATATTTGGCGGATGTGAAGGTACAATGTAAATTGGTGAAAATGTTAGTTTATAATGTTTTGGTGGTTCATAGTTAAATTATGAACTAGTAAGTGGTGAGTTGATAGTCTTGTGGTGAAATGGAGTTTTGTTTTGTTGAAATAACTAGTTAGTTATGAATTGTTAAATGGTATAATTATAGAAATTGTAATGGTGTTTGGAATTGTTATGATGAATTTCTCAATGTTGACCCGTTGAAGGTAATTTGTGTCAAGACTTGATTGGATGCACCTTAAAATTGCTAGATTTTGATTATGATGATAATCGTTTGATAAATGCATTAGTTGATTTAGTGACTAGTTTAACATATCATGGAAGTGATAAAACAATTTTTGGATAATAAAACTTGTTTTGATCCGTTAGGACACGAGTATGACTAATTGGGTGTAAAGATGTTGCTATTTATTTTGCCATGATTGTAATGAGATATGTGGGGTAGACTTGAAATGTGTAAACTTTGACTTGTTTGTCAAAACGTGCAACTTGACTTTGTAAAAGTTTGTCATCATTGTAATACGGCTAATCATGCATAAAATAGTTTATGATTAATTGAGGTATGGTTAACTAATGACTTGATAGTGATACGATCAATTGGTTGATTTTGACCCGTCAGGGTCTTGTATGCAAAATTGATGTGACTTTGTCTTATGAAAGTGTAGTTTTTGAAAGTAGTTGATTAAGACCGGAATTTTTATTGGAAATTGTTAAAACTGCGGGTCATTAAACGAGTTAAAATGTGCAAGATTGTAAATTTTGATGGAATAAGGAAGAATAAAAACAAGTAGGTATTTGAGACTTGAAATAATTATCGTGACCTGATATAAGGAAATTATATTGTAACTTATGCTAGTTGATTAAATTTTTTTGGCTTGAGGAAATGCTAACTCTTTGTGAATGGTAAATGCTATATGAGTATTGAAATTGATTGGAATAGAGCCGTAGCCTTATTGTGTTAAATTCTTGTTAATTGAATATTGTTTTTGGATTCTGAGGACGGAATCCTTTTTAAGGAGGGTAGAGTTGTAACATCCTAAAACCGGCCTAGTAGTTTTAGGTATATAGTGATATTTGATAAATATCTATTTGACCATCTGTGGAATAAATTGATTAAATGTTAAATGAATTGTTTGACCTTTTGTCATTTTGCGATATTTTAATCAAGGGATTAAAATATCCGGTTTCTGAAATGTTTAAAGGATTGTATGATTTTTATAGCTTTGGATTCTCCTTTCAATATCGTCTCCGAATATATTTTCGTGACTAACAATAGAGTTCGTTTGGTATTTTAAATAAATTAACTACGAACGGGACTTTTTAGATTTGTATTGTGTAAAAAGTTGGAAAAGACAAAAGTGGGTCCCACCCCTCCTCCCTTGGCCGGCCACTTGAAGGGGGAAAGCCCCAATTCTTTGCATTTTTATCTATCTCTCTCTCTCTATACGTCTCTCTCCCTCTCTCTCTAAAACTCCATTAAACCCCATTGGTGTTCTTGAGCTCCAAGGAAGATCTTGTGCTCATTTCTTAGTCAATCATTAATCCGGACACGTTTTTGTGAAGGCCTTGAGGTAAGCTTCAATCTATGGGTGTTCATTTTCGATTCCATGATAGTTGGTAAATTAGGGTTTATGTGTTCTTGAGTTTTGGTTGGTGATTATTGTGTTAGATATTATATTAAGTGTTTATGCAAAGTTTGACATGTATTGTTGCATGAGTACAAGTAATTTAGCACAAGGTACAACCTTTTTAGCAAAGTGTACAAGTTAGTGTATTATGTTAAAAGTAGGTTTTATGGGTTTTGACAAACCTTGGATTTCTTGTTGTTTGAATGATTGGAATTGTTCATTAGGTTGAGAAAGCATGTTTAGTAAGTTATGGATGTGGAGAAATCAAGTATTGTGTGTTTTGGTGGTTTATGACTTGATTTGGATGAGATTGTTAGTTAAAACCATTGTTTAAGTTTATGTAGAAATTATGAACCAATTATTGTGTTAAATGACTAATTGGTGGAAACATGGTATTGATGTGTTTTTGCGGGGTTTGTTGCTTGGATATGTTAACATGATAGATTCGTTATGTTAGTTATGGATTGTGTTGAGATTTGGTGGGATTGATGAAATGCAAACTAGTGTTTGGATGTTTTTGGTTAAAATGATTAACTAGTAATTTGGAAGTAAAACACATGGATTGTTGGTAGCCATGAACTTGATGAATTTTTATATGATTATGACTTGTTAGTTGTAGTAAGTGTGTGCTAGATGGTGGAAATTTGGCAAGTAAATAGTGATGTTTGGGTTTTGACCCGTTTGGGCCATTTGGTAGTAAAGTGACTTAAGAAACTTGGAGTGTGCAAGTATAAGTGTTTGTTAGGCTATGTGTTGGAAATGTTGTTGATAACATTTGGTGAATTGCAAGTTGATGACATGATTGTAGTTATAGAAGGTATTATTGTTTAATAACCCGGTTTGACCCGTTTGGTTGTAAGGCTTGCAAAATGACTAGTTGATTTGTTATGTAAGTGTAAGTGGTCATGACATGTTCATATGATGATTCAAGTGTTTGGTTATCTAGTTAGTGCAAGTGTTAGTGTTAAATGCATATTTAACATTGTTTATAATTTGGTGGAATTATATACTAATTCGGTATTCCTTTGGTGTACAGGAATCGGGATCGTGACTCGGAAACATTAGATCTCTGAGTTCGACAAGAGGAAGTAACGGTGAGTGGACTTAACCTCAAACTTGTGTTCGGTTACAATCGGTTTGGTATTGCCTGTTTGGGAAAGGTGCAGGAAAATACAGGAAACATGCAGGAAAATACAGGAAAATGCAGGAAACGCTCCCTGTAGCGAGTTCACGATCGTGAACTTTAGTTCACGTCGTGAACTCTAGTTCACGTTCGTGAACTACTGTTCACGATCGTGAACTTCAGATTACAGGTTTTTCGGGTCGTTTTCGGGCGCGAATCTTTGACAGTTTGCTTGTTTGGTACATGTTCGATCGGGTTAGATGAAATAGGATATGTGCACATAGATGGAAAGGTTTTTCTTGATTGGTAGCAATTACTCGGTTAGTGGAAAATCGAGGATAGGTAAGAGGTCAGTGTCGGATGGATAACGGCTGGGGAAAGGGTATCGACTAATAGGGTATCCGACCTTACCTGTATGCGTTACATGGTTAAGGGGAGGGAGTTGCCCGGGGTGTTGGATACGAAGCGCCAACGGTTACTGTGGTTCTGGCCAACCACGGTTTAAGGCCCGCAAAGCCACCGTTCCTCAGTGATAGTGTTTACCCAACGCGGAGATGTTTTATAACTTCCGTGTTAGCAATCGGAGATGTAGAATCTACTTCCGAGGTTAGTAGGCGGAGATGTAGAGTTACTTCTGTGCTTAGTGATTAGACAGTTAGCGGTTACTGGTTCGGTGGAACAGTGATTCAGGGGAACAACGGTTAAGCGGTTACGAGGAGTAACAATCGTGGAGATGGTGGTGCTTGCTTGTCGAGCTTTGTATAATTTGTAGTTTATGTTAATTCACTTAGCTTTGTGCTAATCCCTCCCTCGTTGAATCTTTTCAGGTTGATCGGTGCTTTGGACGGGATGATTGACCAAGCTCAAGGGGTTGTGTTGTAAAGTGAGCCATGTCGTTTATGTGACACCGTTAATGTATTGTTTAAGCAATGTTTATTTTGGAAACTTATTGTGGGACCTTGTTTGTAACTAAACTAAACTAAACTAAACTAACCTAAAGGATAACCTAATCGCCTTGGGCATTAAAAAAAAAAACACGCTTCCTAAATTTTGCGATGTTACAATAACGCTTCCAATCCTTTAACCGGTCATTCTATTCACAAAATAATGATATGACATAATCATTACAATTATCTAGTTGATCAACATGAATAAAAATCTAGCTTCGACCAAGTCGATATAATCTAACCTTGTATGATCTTTGATTTAAGCACAAAGTCAACTATACTTTAATCATTTCCTTATTCACTAAGGATTCATTAATCATTCTTTCCCTCACAATGACCTCTAATTATAATTTATCAACCATCATACACCTGATTCCTGAATTCAACTCGAAAACACCCAACTAGTTAAAGTCGCATAATCCAACTATAACTCCTTTAATTATTCCATTAACCTCTTCACATACACATCAATATATTATGCTCTCATCATTCACTGGTCATTCAATACAAGGGTCAAAGCCCATCTATGACCAAGTCAACCGATCACAAGTTGACCAATCTTGACTTTTGCATAAAGTCAACCATACTTTTCCCAACGAACAAATTCCGTACTCACGGAATACCATTTCCAACTTATTACTTTCGGTTCCACTCATTATTCTTTCCTTAACAATCGTTCCTGATTTTCCAACTTTCAATTTCTCCCTAAATAATCCGAGAGTCGCACCTTTACTTAAGGTTACACGGACACTTACCGATTCGTGACCATCATTTGGTCACTCATACCATCCCTTAGTATTCTTTCAACCATCTTTGTATCACATCATTAATTTCATAACTTTTATTCCCAATCACCGGTATTAGATTCTCTACCGCAACACATTCCCCAATTTCATACAAGTTTACCATTTCTTGGTGACCAACAAAAATTTGCTTGCAAAAAGCATCACTTTTCTCCTATTCCACAACCTGAAGGCATCTCCCACTCATACATGACCTAATGCAACCCGCACTAGCAAACCAATTTCTTATTTATCACGAAAAATTATAACAATGCAAATTAAGCACATGGTCCTATATATATATATATATATATATATATATATATATATATATATATATATATATATATATATATATATATATATATATATATATATATATATATATAAATATTATTATATAAACACATAATTCATACATTAACTATTTTATCGAGATGATCGGAAACCCTCCAATCCATCAAGATCCAAATCGTCACAGTGATTGGAACATCTCCAATCACGGAATGGAACCATTGGGATTCGCCCAACCGATCCCACCCCTAATCATCATAGTAGCCGGGGATCCCCCGAACTACCACATCATCTTTTCCTCATTCTATCGATCTTGGGTACCACACTAGTATACCCCTATTTACATCACATAACTTCACTATTAACTTACACATTCAATAGCCGATTTATTCACCGTGCAATCTAGAACATTTATCACAATATCACACATCATTTTCTTTCATACCGAACGTATTTTCCATTCGACATATACCAAACACGTTTCATATAACATTATCTTTCCATTATACTATGCCTTCAAAGGCCATCACATAATGCACCTGCATTGTACCTCTCGGGTAACTAACAAAATTTCCAATTACTATTTACAATTTCACTTACACATTAACCACCCTTAACCAGTTCATTCCTTATTACCACATTTCCAAATCCTTGTCACTACCGGAGTAACTACCACTATTAACCATAATTCACCAGCCAAACCAATCATCCTTGAGTCAAACAATCGACTCCGGTCTACCTTTGCAACCCATGACTTAGCACCCAATAAGCCAAAATTCCATGTTCTACTCTTTTTACACAGCGAGACTTAGAAATATTTATTTCCCAATCGCAGTCTCGCACTACACTATTTCACATATGATCATACCATTATCATGACCTTCTACTAATAATTGTCTTTTTACCCTTAATGTTGAATCCATTAACCCCGTCACAAGATTTGCTATGGCTATGTGCCAACTTTTATTCAACCGTTTTCAATGATCAAAATTCGTCATTCCCGACACTTATTCTTTTCCACCTATTTTCCATTTATAAATTCTAAGGCATCACTATACCTTAGTCATTCTTTGATTTAACGTTTACGTATAATATTACATTACTCATGCGGATTCCCGCCGAATATCCAAATTCCATTTCCAAGGATCCTATTTCAAAAAATTTCATCCATACTAACAATTCTTATCAAGACTTAGTACTTCATTGAACTACTACACTTTTTTTTGAAAATACTCACCAAATCTCGTGTCTCATCCTTTTATACTACATGTTAGTATCAACCCTTATGCCCTTACTACATGCGACACACTTGTCTATAATCCTTTCCGATACATACTTCCATACACATAACTAACCGGGAAGACTATTCCCAAAAATAAATCCCCATGTCGTACGACTCATCTCCAATTTCTATAAGCACCAATTCGTGCAACAACCAAACAATTAAGCCATAATCACATAACATAAATCTTCACCTAAGATCTCCGAGGTTGCGTCATGAACCCCCTCTAGATTTCTTTCCGGGAAGACTTCTCCTTTCAACTCACTTGTGAGTTCCTTTCACAACATCTTGTACCGTGCTCTCCTTCACAAAGTTTCATACAACACATTCCACCGTGTCAACACCTCATCCTTCAATAATGGTGACGTCTGTAACATCCCAAAAATCAAGGGAAATTTAAAAAAAAAATTAATCAATAAAATATTACATATTTCCCCAAACGTACAAGTAACTCAAAGGTCCCAACTCATAAATAAAAATATAAACCGTCTCGTGTTTTATATGCGGAATAATTAAAGGTTTTAAAACAAAACATGTTTGACTCAAAATAAATGTTTTAATCCAAATCCATAAATATAAAAATAGGAACGCAGCTCATCAACCATTGACCTTCTCTTTGCCATTGCTAGTACCTGCAAAATGGGAGGGAGTGTTTGGGGTCAGCCACCGCTGAGTGAATAATCAACACAATAAACATACACACACAAACAATCCACACCACATAAGTGATCCCTAAAGACTCTACTCAATTCTCGATTATTAGGCCTTTTATTAAATCTCATTAGGTTCGCTGTGGGTTGTGACGATGCTCAACGTACGCCCACCGCCATACGCTCGTCACAACACCCTCTTCCAACACCCGTCCTCTAGGTGCCTCGCAGTACCACGCTGACAGTCGTGTAGTGTACTTTGGCAACTCAAACGGGAAGAGTTGGCTCTCGCCGTCGCCTCTTGCGATCGGTAATTAAAATCTCATAGTTATTAGGTTAGTTTTATTAACGTGTTGACTCATACAACATGCACTCATATAAAACAAACCATCTCATACTCAACACATATCATCTCAATAGATATGAAATCAACTAGCACATCTCACATGCATATAACTCATAAACATAACTCATGTACGCAGATCAACACATAATGATATGGTACTTAGCTCGGTTACTCAACATCCATATCTCAGTTCAGGATGTATTTAAAATAAACAACACATAACACATCAACAAATAACAAGCTCATCACAAAGCAATAGCAATTCATGACATATAGCACATAATCATAAAGTGAATGTAAATGCAAGTTTATAGTGAGATCACCCACCTCAAATAGACGTATGCTCCTAAATATCCTCGGTGCAGGAGAGCGTCTCTAATCAAGTCCTAAGAGGTCCTACATAGCACAATGAAGCTCGGGTTAGGATTAGACTCAAAGGTAGTTTTAGCAGAAACTAAACAACACTCAACACTCTCACGGGAACGGTCATACCTCCCAAACCGTTCATTAGATTTGTCCCAAATTTTTACCACGAAAACTAGACTCAGAATACTACAAAACATCCTCAAGTGGCTTCTGCCTAAAAACGGACTCTTAGGGTCCCGAAACAGGCTCACAAAATAGAATAGCTGCACAACGAAATCACTTGCGACAATTTATGGAAACATGGATATCTTTTAAACATAAATCAGATTGACGAGATGTCAGCGGCAACGGAAAGAGAACTCAGAAAACTAGAGACCAGCATGGGCCGAAATTACAAAAACGTATTTTAAGTGTGGTAAAAACGGACTCAAAGTCAGATCACACAATCTGTTAAAATTCAGCATAAAGTTTTAAAACCCGTTTTGAATCCCGACATCAACCCGCTTATTCCCGAGACACCCGACAGTCCCAAAATCACATTTTATTACAGGAACTTATCTTTACATAATCAAGTTAATCTATTCAAGAAAAATTATTCGGTTTAGTAAACCAAGAACCCTACTGATTCGGTTTTTGGTTATTAAAACGTTTAGCCGTTCACTACGACTTTTACCCAACCCGAGAACAAAACCGACACCCAAAAATAGTGGCCAAAAGCAGTAACAATTTCGAGACAACAAGAATGGAACTAAAAACAGATTTGAATTAAAAGACTCGCTTGTTAAATGGAAAACGGGAACATAGAACCACTAAAACGACAAGAATCGGACTAACATTTAATCTCCCCAAACCCGACATCCTCTGCGATCCCGTTACCCCAAACCCATGTATAAATCAGTACGTTTATCCAACAAATAACTCGAACCCTACACAACAGGTTGGAACACTAGATATTCGAACATCAAAATTGAGAAGGGTACGGAGAACTACCGAAACAAAGTGTGTAGACCGGAACGGTGCTGAATTACGATGGCTTGAGGTCGCTCGATGGTTTCTGCTCTTCGGTACTCCCACACCATGGTTCAATCACTGTTTCACCATGCCAACAAACCACAAGAAAACGAATTATGGAACGCTTTACAGTTCGGAAGAATAAACAAGAGAACAACCAAGGATGAACACTTACCACTACGACCTGTGCTTGGCCCTTTCCTGCTTGTGGCACGATCAATAATTTAGGGTTCGAACAAGACAATGAAAAGCTTGGGTTCTCTTCTCGCCGAATGGGACACGGTGGGAAATTTAGGGTCGGCCAATGAGTAAGCTAGTTTAAGTATTAGAAAGGAATTCACTCAATAGGCTTGAAGTCACGTGGGCTAGTATGATCACATAATAAATCAGGCCCACTTGCAAATGTAAGGCTGGAAATAAATAAAAAAAATATCGGTCTAGCCCCTTGGTCAACTTCGAGCATGGACTAAAGAAAACAAAATGAAACATGCAAAACTTTGGACCTCAATCCCTCATAGATCCGACGCAAACAAGTGGGCTTGGCTGAAAAAGAAGGAATTCATCCAGTGGAGAAGAAACCGACTTAAATAGGCCTTGGCCTATCGGCCGGCCTCTAGAATTATTAACGTCTAAGCTTAATAAATTAATTCTCGTGATTAATCAACTCAAGATAACTAACACCCGGTTAATCAATTCTCATAATAAATTGACATCATCGAATAACACACTCTCTCATTGTTAACTAATTAACCCTCGTGATTAATTAAACACGCTTAAATGACACTCTTGTCATTAAATGATCAGTACGTATTTAAATTACTTGAATAAAATACACATAACGGCACACTACACATTTAAATCTCAAATAAATAAATACCACCTAATTTATTTAATAAAACGTCGATAATATAATTACAATAATTTTTAGGGCGTTACAACGTCAAAGTCACCATGTCGTTCTTCCTTCATTTGCTACTCTCTAGCACTTGCTAAATCTACCGAATCCACCACATCGTGACCTTCGGCTCGGAACTTCCGAATTACACAACTGTTTTTACTTGCTATGGCGGCGTTATACTACCTCCTTCTGTTTTTTCCGGTTAGGTCTCGCTACCTTTTTATGTAGATAACTTCCCAATACAAATTTCGCCACTCGACTGCTCTACCTTCATAACGGTACTGGAATCATTTCGCCTACCCTCATTCATAACTCTTTCATATTTAGTGGAGCTCGTCCACTTTTCACATTCATTCTTTCGCCATACCAACATATCCAACCAACAAGATTCAAATGATTAACTCAACAGTTGAAAACAACACAGTTAGATCAAATCATAGCATTTCTCATAGGGGTCGACCCTATCATACTAATGCCTTACCATCTCAAAAGACTCACATTGCATAATTCATAACAACTTCTATAGGTCCCCTAGGTTCAACCCTAAACTTAACATAAAGTCTCAAAGTCTCAAGGTCAACCTAAGACTAGGATGGACATCCAACCTAATTCACTTAAACTATAGCTCTGATACCAAGTTGTAACACCCGTATTTTTAAAACATCGTTTAAATCATTTAAAATACATTTTTCCCAATAATTGACATATTGTCCAAAATACAGTTTAACAAATACTTTAAAACCTTTATCAGAGTTTATAAAATACGGTGTCACCAAGTATATCAAAACGATAGGCAAACGGGATCTACCTATGAGCTCCCGAGCTAAGCATCTCTAAGCCACTTCTAGTGCAACCTTCTATCACTTCAACCATGTACCTGGGTACATAGCCACAAAACAAACGTAGTACGTGAGACAAAATAGTCTCGTGAGATACATGGGTTTTAGACCCCAATAATAATACTCATTTCATAAATATATAAACATATACTCCCTCCGTCCCACAAAAAACTTCCCATTTCACCCTAAATTTTTGTCCCACAAAAAACTTCTCATTTGATACATTTGATGGGCTCCACATAATAAAATAATATTATTATTAAGGACCCCACCACTTACTATCCACTAACTATCTTTCTCTCTCCAAACCAATCCTTTATTTTAATCAAAATTATTACTAATGACCCCACCACTAACTATCACCTTAAAACTTGTGCAAAACTCAAATGGGAAGTTTTTTGTGGGACGGAGGGAGTATATAAAAACTATCTCACTACCATCTAGTCACCCTAATCTGACTCTATCATCCTTGTTTTCCTAGCAATCATATCTAGTTATCGGGTTGCCCCTGAACTAACTAGAACCACATCAACTTATTAATCGGGGATTCCCCCGCATTAATAAGCTTCAACCATATCTAATACATAAACATATACGTACTAGAAACATACCGGGGATCCCCCGCATTGCTCAAGATAACGGCAAGAGGGAATCGCCCAATCTACCGATACCTGCCTTACTCGCCGAAATACGTCCAGTTAGCAAGACTACTAACGTGGATAAGTCGATGGGAATCCACCCAACTGCCCCTCACTCCACACCTCATGACCGGGGATCCCCCGCGTCATCACATCATCTCATTCTTATCATAACTCACCAGTTATTCCAATCAAAGCCTTCGACTATCACGTAATCATCAAACAAGTTAGTTATCTAATAATAACTATATATAACTAGTTCAACATAGTGTGAACGTACCTGTATGGTCCCACGGACCCGATAATAAGCAACCCACATTTACTTCTACCCCTATGACCCTAGGAGGTCCATACTTACTTATTCCATAAGATACATTTCGTATATATCGATATCATAATACTTTTATCTTTCCATTGACAATAATAGATAATTATTACTAGTCACATCATAAGCATTTTCATATATATTCGCGCTTTACTTTTATTAGTAATACTTACCAATAGATACTCATTTCTACAGAGTCATTTCCAATTGCTTTACTAATACATATTTATTAATAAAGACTTAATATGCATTCATTTACTCATTATCTTTATTATTATAGTACATTAATAAAGATTCCGTTATTACTTAGTTTATCATGCTACTTTCAATATCATCAATCATACTAGACATATTCTAGTATCATAATATACCTATTTTCTTATCTTTTCAGTCACTATCTTTATCAAAACACTTATTAATAAAGACCCATGGAATATCATATGTATTTTTAAAACCATTTGCTATGTACTCGGTTTTAAAAGTCTTATGTACTCACCTTAGGAATGAAATGCTCCAATCGTATTCTTTCCGCCAATTTCCTTGCTTCAACAATCAATCAACTGTCCAAGACTTCACCAAAATCCTAATACAATAATCACAAGATGATCAACATCACATACTACTACTAATGTGTCCATTTATCTCTAAATAACACTTACTAACACATTTCCCCCATATATGGAAATTTACCAAACCCTAGGTTTAACCACCCTTAAGATTCTTACAAATCTTAACCATACACTTATTTCCTTTGTTAATATACCATCTATAAAGTGTATACATCATTTATTTCCCCATAACCCAACACCCCAAGAACTAGGGTTTCAAACCCATACATTAAAATCCATAGATCTTAAGCTTTAAAGATCAAAGAGTGAAGATATACCTTTAATCTTCACTTAGGAGTGAAATCTACCAAGGATTCGTGAAGAAATCGACCTCCAACTGTTCTTGAGCTCAAAAATCGCCAAATGAGAAACTAAGGTTTTGATATGGCATTTAATGAGCCAAAACCCGACTTTAATGCTATCGACAGAAGTTCACGGCGTGAACTAAGTTCGCGTCGCTAACTTTCCCCCAGTCGCATACTTCGCGATCGCTAACTGGTCGGGAACTACTTCGCAGCGTGAACTCCCTTATGCAGCAGGGCTGCATTTTCCGGTTGTTGTCTCGACCCGGTTTCGTCCATAACTTCCTCATATGGTGTCCAAATGACACGAAACCAATTCCTACGTGTTTTATATGATTTATTCATAATTATCATATTTTTATACAATTTATTTATTTACAAATTTCGGGTCGTTTCATTCTAGCTCTTTATTCCAAATACTTTAATCCAAATACAATAAATCAATTTTTAATTAATTTATGCAAAAATTAGAAAAAGGAGATGGATTACTGATTTGAATATAAATTGTAGAACAAAAATCGGGAATAACAAATACCTTTGTAGAGACGCCATCGAGGTTTTTATAAATGAAATGGCTTTTTTATGTTGCAATTGATAATCGTAAAATTCAGGTTCTGCTCCAAGTTCTTAAATATAATGAGTGGGTTATAAATACTTTATGTGAAGAATAACAATAAAAGCTAAAATCACGGAGGTAAATTTGAACTACTTTAATTTTGAAACAATATTCAGTTTCAAATTTTCAAATTTTTAGTATTTCAGTTTCTAATTTTCAAAATTTTAGTATTTCAGTTTCAAAAATCACGTTAATATGTATTTCAGTTTCAAATTTTTATAAATGATTAGTTACCATATTATCTACCATTAAAGTTTCTAACAAATAGGATATTATGCAGAGCATGATTTCCGTGAATTGTTGCTAATGGGAGGTGGTTTCCTAAATAAGCGTTATAAAATAAACTGATTATAAGCATTCTAAATTGTAGATTTATAAAGGTAGATGACATTGGCATTTATTGTGAATTACATGTCATCATTGGTAGCCAATGAGAATGGTTTAAATGGTAAAGAGATTAACCAAATCACGGGATATAAGGATTTTGACATATATACCGTATATATTTCCGAAATTTAGGCTTATTAGTTTTGCAATATAGTTGTTTCGGTTCCATATTTGAATGGAATATTTATGATAGAATGATATGGTGTATCTTTTGACGTTATTTCCGATTGTTTCCATAATTGCAGGAGTGAAGTAGTCTTCAGAAACCGGATTTGTTCATGAGATGCTAGAGCCAATCGCTGAATTACACGTGGCAAAACCGTCCAATGGGAGAGCTCGGAATTGCCATGTTGTCAGACCCAGACCAAATTATGCCTCATATATAGTAGAAGATTACTGAAAAGTTTCAGCCAATCAAATTTCAGTGAACGGTAATTTTACTTTCACATTTGTATAAAAGGAATAATAATCTTACTTAATTAGTGTACACAAACCAGATGAAATTCCTCGAAAATTCGTTATAAATAGCTATATATTTTTGATGAGCAAAGGGAATTATAGATAGAACTTCAACAATATCATCACTCATCTGCTAACCTCAAAAAAACTATATAAATATAAATAATATAATACTAGTAAGAAGCTAGTATAAAAACATGAAAGGAAGTTTTGCATATTTACCGATTGTAAATTCGTTACTCAAAAGGAAGTTCTGCATATCCATATTTAAAAAGGGATGCAAAATCCCTAACTTAATTATCATTATCATTATCAATATATACAATTACCTTCCCTTAAAATGTACTATGAACAGTGCTTGCTATTGTACGCCGGCACATTTAAATACTCCGTATATATTAGTGGAAATGAATCTGGTAACCAATATTTCCTTCTACTACAATTGTAAGAAGTTGAGCATGCATCCTCCAGATCTAGAGGTCAACCCTTGATTACATCTTCTTTTTGCAATAAATTTTAAACCAACCTTCATTTGTATTCAAGCTCTGATACGACTGTAAGAGGTACCTATTCTTTTAGCTAATTTTTTTTTTAAAACAACCTCTATTATTTGATTTAAAAATTTAGCTTTTCTTTAATTCTCAATTTCTTATGAATATGTAAAAACCACGTATTCTCATATTGGTTTAACATAAAAGGTTGTCTTTACTTTTTACCTCCTAACTATTTATTAATTACCAAAAGAGATATAACTATTATCTTAATTTAACATGTACTTAAATGTAAAGACTACAAATAGTTTTATGCCAAAAAATGTAAAAATAAAAAATAAAAAAAAATACCCGTCGAAATGCGCGTGGAAAAAACATCCTTGTTTTCAACAAATCCAACTCTAAATACTTTACTTTTTTCATAATTTAATAATAAACCCGAGACCAAGTGGAACAATTCATGATACGTTTTAGATTAACAATCTTTTAATTAACTATGAATTAAAAAATTTGATTATCTTTTCCTTTACTTTATTGTATACTGGTGACAATTATTTGTGTTTAACCTTATCTTACTCCTTTATAATGCATTTAGGACTATTAAACATAGTAACTCCTTAAACTTAAAATTAAGGACATTTCCACTTTTAGTAACATCTTCAACACCACAAAAATAAAAAAACATGTTGCTTACAAGATTCGAACACAAGACCTCTTGTAAGTACTGATTGTGTGTTAACTAATTGCTCTAAATGACACTCTGTTTTATCCCAAAAAAACATACTGCATAACACTACAACCCCTCGAATTTGTCCCCTCTTTTATTTCCGATACAATTTAATTTTTCAGAAACGTCTTGACTATTCAACACTTATTCAATATCTTATCTTACTCCTTTATAATGCATTTAGGACTACTAAACATAGCAACTCCTTAAACTTAAAATTACGGACATTTCCACTTTTAGTAACATCTTCAACACCACAAAAATAAAAAAAGTGTTGTTTACAGGATTCGGACACAAGACCTCTTGTAAGTATTGACTGTGTGTTAACCAATCTTATCGTACTCATTTATAATGAGTTTAGGACTTCTAAATATAGAAGTCCTTAAAGTTGAACTTAAACTTATTTCTACTTTTAGTAACATCTTAAACACCACAAATTAGAAAAATGTTGCTTACAGGATTCGAACACAAGACCTTTTCTGAGTACAGACTGTGTGTTAACCGATTGATCTAAATGACACTTTGTTTAATCCCAAATAAACAAACATTTTAATCTCAAGACATTTTGCGAGTACAGACTGTGTGTTAAGTGTTAACCATTGATCTACTGGATACTTTACTTTATTCAAGCAACTAATATATATATAACATAATTAATATTTCATATATAAAGATCATTTTTTTACACGGATAAAGAAAGTAAACATTTAACTTCAACATAGCTAAAACGGTCCATCTTTAAAAAAATGTCAATTTCGGATTTAATGAAACTTATGAGATATCTTTATTAATCTTTACAACATTAAAATTAACATCACCCACCATCCGCACGACCACAACCAGCAGCCACTATCACTACCGCGTCACCACCCACTACTTAATTGCCGTCAAATTTAGTCATAGGGTACCCGCCGCCGCATTGCGCGGGTAACCTACTAGTATTGTTAATATATTTTTTATAAATCAATTCCTTTATATTTCAATATACCAGCTTAGAATTCGAGGCTGACCTAATAGATACCATCGACCGGTTTTTACGACATTCAGAAATAGTTATATAATCCGGAAAGGTATTGAAAAACAGATACATTAGAAATCCTTTTGAAAACAAAATATTTCTGACTTCTTTTTTACCATGTATATTAAATTTATTTAAAAAAAACTTTTATTTATATTTATTATATGTCGAAAATCTCAAGGAAAGCTATTTCCTTTGTTTCAAAATAAGTGACACAATTTTTCTTTCACGTATTTTGAGGTAAATGATTATAATAAATGTTAAATTATATTAAATTGTATAGTTAGTGAGTAACGAGTCCCACATAGTATGATTAAAGTGAGTTTAATGATGTGAAAAGGTAAAAGTAGTGTTAAATGAATTATTTTATTTTATTAAATGAGATAGTTAGTGAGTATGAGTTCCACATTATTTACCAAATAAAGAAACTTTTAAATATGTCACCTATTTTAAAACACTATAAAGTGAAAAGTATGTCAGTTATTTTGAACCCGAGAAAGTATAATATTACTGAACGATATACAACGGATATATGAAAACAAAATATAATAAAATACTCCATAAACAAGAGAAACTTTTTTTGGAAACGGCAAATAGATTAAAAATAAGCCCGAACTTAGCAAGACACTAAGACGGGAAAAACAAACACAAAGTTACAATTACAAAAAAGGAGAGATCCCCCAATCAACCAAATTACAATTTAATTTGCTCCTATGTTTTCACCACAAAAAAGAGGTAGAGATTATATCCCCTGCGATTACCGAGTATGGTTTTTGAATGTTATTAAACACCACATCATTCCTTGCTTTCCAAACACACCAAATCAAGCTTTGAATAATTGTTGACAATATTTTCTTCCGTTTTGGACAGTTGCTCCATACGCCACCGAATTCAATTAATTCTTTCACCGATTGAAATGATGGTATCGAGATTCCACACCAATTAAAAATCCATGCTAATACTTCTAATACACGTGGACACCGGAGAAAAACATGCTCAATATCTTCATCACCATTGTTACAGATTTTACACGAACTCGAAACGATAACACCTCTACTTTCTAGGCATTTAGCAACTGGTATGCGGCCCAAAACAACTCTCCAAACGAAACAGTTTACTTTTAGGGGGGCAGTTCTCAACCAAGGCATATTGATGTATCCTTTAGTTGTCAATTTTTTGTCAATCCAATTCCGAACATAATGAACCGCGAAAGATCCATCGGGGGAAGCCAAGCATTTAATTGTATCTAGCTCATTTGAGAGCCGAATATCACATATAAGATGCAGTAGAGTGGTATACTCGTTGATGACAATGGGGTTACTAAAACCATGCAACCAATTCCACACAAAACCGGTATTCGTAATTCTATCGGAAACAAAACACAGTTTCTTTTTCTCAAGACTATATAGGTGCGGGAATCTTACCATTAGCGGCTTGTCACCAAACCACACATCCTTCCAAAATAGCAGTGAAGCTCCCGATCCAATGCACACAGAAAATAAGTCAAAGAAATCATAATCAATTTTTTGCAACTCCGATTCCATACGGGCAATGTTCCGCCATACTCCCACTGTGTTACTATTAGCCATTATACGCATAGGTTTCTTTTGTAAATTATTAATTGATTTGATGATATCTTTCCAAATACTATGTTTTCCATCTCTAAGTCGCCACCACCATTTAGACAATAGAGCATAATTTTGAGACTTTAATGACCCAATACCGAGTCCACCATCTTTTTTTGACGCCATGGCCGTTGTCCATGCAACCCAATTTAGCTTTTTATCTCCCCACAAAAATCTTCTTCGAATTTGTTCCAATTTTTCAATAACACATACCGGAGCTTTAAACAATGAAAAGTAATATAGCGGCAAGCTACTAAGAACCGATTTTACAAGTGTAAGTCTACCACCGAATGATAGTGTTTTTGATTTCCATTCGGATAATTTGGAATTAAACCGATTGATGACCGGTGCCCAATGTTTCCTTAAGTTCATATTGACCCCAACCGGTACACCAAGGTAATTAAAAGGAAAGGTTCCGGGTACACAATGAAGAATATTGGCCCAATTGAGCAATTGTGATGAATTAATGCCAACTCCAAATAACTTTGATTTATTGAAGTTAACTTGCAAACCGGATGAAGCATGAAAACATTTTAGGATTCTAGCAAGATTAGATAGATTGGTACTAGACCCATCACCAACAAAGATTGCATCATCCGCGTAAAATAGGTGTGAAATACTTAGCTCGGTTGGCCCGATTAAAAGTGGCCGAAATAAATTTTTGATGCATGCAGATTTCATAGCCACATTAAGCCCCTCCATTGCGATAATGAAAAGGAATGGAGACAATGGATCACCTTGACGCACCCCTTTCATAACTTGAAATTCTTTTGTAGGCGACCCATTGATAAGTACCGAAGCAAAAGAGGATGATAAACAACCCCTTATCCAACCACGCCATTTTGTACCAAAATTCATTTGCTCTAAAATAGAATCCAAATAGCCCCAATTAATGGAATCAAAAGCCTTCTCAAAGTCAACTTTAAACATAAACATCTTTTTTTTCTTCCGTTTCGCCCACGAGCATAATTCGTTTATTACAAGAGGACCTTCCAAGATGTTTCTACCATTAATGTAGGCCGATTGAGTTACATCAACAATGTCCTCCATAACTGATTTCAATCGAAAAGATAACGCCTTGGCTAATATCTTATACATACAACCAATTAGAGATATTGGTCTAAAATCTCCTAGATTGATCGGATCCTTAATCTTCGGAATAAGTGTAATAAAAGATGAATTACACCCACGAGAGATGAAACCAGTGTTCTCGAAATGTCTAACAAAAGTCATCAAATCATTAATGAGCAGATCGTAGTGTGACTTAATAAATTTAAATGTTAACCCGTCTAGGCCAGGGGCCCGATCGCTGCCACAGGCCCAAATGGCCGACTTGATCTCACCCACCGAAAAAGGCAGCTCGATGTTAGAACTCTGCACATCAGAAATTTTAGAGAATAAAGAATTGCGAAATTTAGGTCTTACCGGCTAAGCTTCATTGAATTTTGCGCCAAAGAATCTCAAAGCTTCCTCTTTGATCTCTATAGGATCCGTGACCCAGATGCCGTTGATGGAAAGACCGTGGATACGATTATTTCGGTTTTTGTTCTTCAATGTGCCGTGGAAAAAAGACGAATTTTCGTCCCCATCTATCGCCCATTTGATATGAGATTTTTGCTTCAAATCAAGTTTTAAGAACCTTTCTAAATCTGCCACCCGAAGTTTACCGGTTTTTAACTCCTCTATTTCCCCATCCGTTAGAGTTCTTGATTCAACCGTTAAATCAAGAACATCTAATCTGTTTTTTATAGCTTTTAGTTCTTTGTTTTCTTTTGCGCTCTCGATATGCCTCCACTTTTTTATTTCATTTTTTATGTGTTTTAACTTGGAAGTAAAGAAAAGATCCGGAGGCCCATACCCAAGGAAAGATGAGCAAGCCTGGTTGATTATATCATTATATCCATCTCGAAGCATCCATGAGTTATAAAATCTGAACGGCTTAGGACCAAAATCAGCCACCAAATTGCAAAGAGTAATCGGGGAGTGATCAGAGTATTCACGAGGTAACGCAGTGATAGAAGATTTTGGTTGAGCTGCCATGAAATTTGAGCAAACAAGAAATCGATCTAGTTTACTTAGTTTACCGCAATCGGGACTCAAGTAAGTAAATCGCCTACCACCCATATTAAATTCCTTCAAACCCGCCTCAATGATAAAATTATTAAAGTAATTAGCTGTGGAGCGACAGAAAGAGGAATTAATTCTTTCATCAGGGCGACGGACTGAATTAAAATCGCCAAAAAAGATCCAAGTTCCCGGATGAGAATTTTTTAAACACACTAATTCATCCCAAAGATGTCGTTTTTCTGTCAATGATTGTGGTGCGTATACGTTGACAATATATGTAATGCCGCTGAATCCTTTCCAATTACCACCAACGACCAAACTGTAACGAGATTTTATGCAGCAGTTCGACTGAAAAATATCAGAATTCCAGATACTGATCAATCCGCCTGATCGGCCCACAGAATCAATAACTTCGTACTGAAAATTGTTGTTTCCCCAGCACCCAAGAACGTCAATATTATCTACCGTGGATGCATGAGTCTCCTGTAACCCGATAAAATCGATGTTGTTTTTAAATTTCAATTGCCTGACCCATTCAATTTTGTGAGATTCACTCACACCCCTAATGTTTAATGATAATAAATTCATTAAGACACGTTGGCAACACCATCACCAGAGAATATCTCGCACAAGATAGGATCATCATCCTTTAATTCGAACCTAACCTCAGCACCAATTGCGGCAGTTCTTGAGATTTCAGGTATCGAGTGGGAATGCGACGCTGCATCAGAATTTCCAGAATTCGCCGGACCCATATTAAGGTCGATTATAGGCGCCGAGCCATGGGCTACAATGTTCACTGGCATGTATGATGTGGGCTGAACTATATAACGCTTTGGAGAAAATCTCCTCCTTTTTTTGTAGCGGAACCAAAACCATTAATTGATTGGGCCATACCAAATTGTAATGGACTACTAAATGAGACTTGAGGTACAGGCCCAACAGGTGCAGTACTTGGGAAAGGCCCAAAATTTAAACCTGCGCCAAAAGACATAGAGGGATCCACAGGCGCGTGATGCGATGAAGGGTTTTTATTAGCCGCCTCATCATTGGGGATATCATTCGACTCTTCGATAACTGTTACATTCTCTGCCTCGGGACTGTTGTCATTTAATGAAATGTTGGGACTGGAACCAATTGAGCCGCCATTCTCAATGATGATCGGAGAACCGACCAAACCGCCGGCATCGTCATTGTCAGCATGAATCTCCGATAATATTTCACCCTCCTCCGGTTCATTGTTTAAAGAGTTTTTGTCCCATGTATCTGATATACCATCATCATCCTCCGAATTATTATCAGAATCGGATTCAGATGCAGCCACTCCATCGTCATCTAATTCGCCCGGTTTGGTAGGGTTCATGGAGAACGTTTGTGTGGAGAAAGGCTGCCAATCATAAAAAATTTCTGATATGCCAATTTGAAATATGCCACCATTGAAAGATATCGGTACTTCTTCATTAATCCTTGTTTTAGATGTTGATAAAATAGCAACCTTAACATTGGAAAGATTTGCACTTTCCCACTGGATATCAACAACCTCAATCGTTTCACCAAATCTATTGGCAATTTTCCTGATATTATCACAGTCCCGGAATCGCAATGGAAGACCGACAATGCGCAGCCATACAAGTCTCTTAAATTCAATATCCACTGCATCCACCCCACGCTTTAACCATTTGAACCAGCGGTTCCAGCACTCCACATTTTCTAAGAAACCGGTTGCACATGTGGAACGACCAAAGTACAACAACACATTCAAACCTCCATAATAGTGTATTTTCACTTCAGAAATGCCACAGTCAGCAGCTAGCATGGGGATGTTACGAAGTATATTGAAGTCGAGGGTTTCCCCAATAAGAATAAAACTCTTGAGGTGGTTGTCAAGGGTTCGGGAAGGAGAAATTGATAGGGGAGGGATATTTCGAACCGGAGCAGCCCCGGAATGACCCATGACGGCTTCAGCAAAAGATTTCCCATTTGTAAACTTGTTAGGGCCAGGTTTGTGAGATGGTGGAGGTGGTCTGGGGTGGACATGGTTTGATCGATAATTCTCCATGGGACGATTGTTGTATTCCACCTTTCTTTGATAGCGAGCTAGGTTATATCGAAGTATTTTGTGTCCGAATCTAACCTCACCAATCGATTTCTCAAAGGACAAAGCATTATGAATACCAGTGAATCTTATGAAGGCGAAATTCGAACCATCACTATCTTTCTTTTTTGCAATATAAACGTCTGCTATTTTACCAAATTTCTCAAACCTTTTCTTCAATCCACCATGGTTTGCTTCCTCCGGTATATTTGAAACGAACAAAGTTGTTGTTGTTTCAGACCTCCTGTTACCAACTGTTCTCCAACCATCTCCGGCGTCGTAGTGTCTCTTCATCTTCCGCAAGAACGATCAAAGAACTAGGGGTTCAGGCTCCAATCCTTGTAACAACGCTCGTAAAGCAAGAGAGAATCAATCAATCTCTCGCAATAACAGGGATGCTTGCAAGGGTGAATCAAGAACGGTAGCAATTCGAAACGTATGCATGGTTCATGACGAGAGAAAATTCAATGCTTAAGACTGTTAACACATAAACAAGAGAAACTAGTCCAGTCTTTTCTAAAAACGTATCGAGGCCCAAATTTATTATGCTCACTTTGAAAAACATATCTAGGCCCAAATTTATTATGCTCACTTCTTGAATTTCTAAATGTCAACACATCAGCAATACTTTCCTGTAAAATAACAAAACATATACCACCTTCCTATCAAAATGAACAATATATTTGGAGAAACATGGTTTTTAAGGTAAATTTATTAAAAGATAGATTAAAGTAGATAGTTAGTGGAGAAGATCCCCACTTATTTTGAATAAAGTGTAATTAATGAAGAAGATAGAAGAAGGATGAAGAACATGAAGAGTGGGGTAAAATATACCCTTACTTTTTTGGCATCTTCCGTTAGTTAACGTCCAAATTTGGACGGAACATAGACAAAAATCCTATAAAAAAATCAAGGACAAAAAAGCAGAATCGGGAAAAACACATGAATAATTTCAGTAATTTACTCTATATAATATTAAGTTGATTGTTGCCAACAAGCTCTCACAACAAACTCTAGTAGGATTTATTTTGATGTTTGAGGGATTGCTATATTTGCATAGGGTCACGGGTTCGTGGATTGGCGGATCAAGGATGTTTAACCTGAAACCGGCTTGTTTATATAAACGACTCAAATATCTCAACCCTAAGTTGTTTACCTTTAACCCGAACCTGACCCATTTAAATTATAATTGACCCGAAGCTAACCCGTTTAATAAATGGGTCAGTTGGGTTGACCCGAGACTAAACTTTTTTACCTCAACCTAAACTTGTTTATTTTTAATCGGTTTCATGTGAAGGTAATAAATTGCCCACCCCCATAAGATACATGCTTGATCACTTCATATGATATCTAATTCGGTTTTTTATCTCATCACACCAGAGTTATGATTATCTAATTTTTTTAATACGATATTCAGTAATATATCGATCTCTCACACATTATGAGTGAAGGTATGGTTTATCATAAATATATCATGCAACTTGCTTCACATTTTGGTAGTTCTCCAGCCCATTTACATATAACTGAGTAGGTGTAGGATATGTTTAATCTCTAATAAGAAACACATAAAACAGCAAAATTAAGCTAACACAAAGTATGGGTCAAATTCAAACATGTTGAAAGTCGCTCCAAAATGTATTTTAATGCATAAAACTTCCTATATCATTTTATTAAAAACATAAATTATTAATGATATAATATATATTTTATTGTAATAATACGTGACACACTAACAATAATTCTCGGGCATAAACTGATTCGGGTCAATCTGACCCAACCCGTTTCAACCGGACCATTTTGACTCATTACCTTATCAGCATCTGGATGAGAGTCAGAATACCAGGAGGGAGATCAACATCTCTGCATATTTCACCTAATTCGAAACAAGTACTGAAATTGAATATCACATTATTATTTAAATTTTTTTACCCAATTTCAGAAAAAAATGCAAAAACTGACCATAAATTAATAAAATTTACACACATGCTAATTCAGCAGCACAATCAACTGCTAATGCCGGAGCAACTTTCCTGTCATCAATAAACTCATCAATTCGTTAATTGTCAATTTAGAAAATTAAATTCTCATCAAAGGTGAAAACAGACCTCTGAAGCAATTGCACGCAAATACTTTTCGATGAGCTCCTGAAGCTGATACCCAATTTTTACCTCTGTTACGTTTAAGAGCTCTTCGAGCAGATACAAGTAAATATACCAAAATCCTAACAACTAGAAATTAGTCATTATAGCTTCTAATTAAAAAAAAAAAAATCATAATAAACAACTAGAATTAGTTGAAATTGCCGAGATCAGTAAATGCTGTAATATCTAATTATTACTATCATCATTTCAATCAATAAAATTAAATTAAGTAATTAAAATAAACGATTGTTACGATATGAGAAACGTCGTCGTTGATCTAGGTATAGAAACAAGTAAATGATGTGTGTGTGGAGTGAATAGGAGATAATAACAATACAGATGATTTGATCGGTTGCCGGATTAATGACGGGGATGTGATTCTTATTAACAGATTCTCTCCACTCGCCGTCGATAAATAACTGACGTACGGTAGTGCGATCGACATCGGGAATCTAGAGTTAACTGCTTGAAGTGTGTGAGCTACTCCGATGACTGATTCAGAGGTTTTCAGATAACTCCGTTAGAAATCGTACCGGAGAGAGTTAGTTAACGGCGGCGAAAATGAAAACCGACGGATGTCGAGAAAAGGTATAGTGGGCACGTGTCAAATTATTAGTGGTGACTGTCGTAAAAATAAAACATTGAAAAGTAATGGAGGTGCGGGGAATCGAACCCCGTGCCTCTCGTATGCGAAGCGAGCGCTCTACGATATGAGCTACACCCCCGATTTGTTAATTAGGACAAGCCTTGACGTATTATTTTGAAGCTATTTCGTTTATTATAGCAATACATAATGGAAAGTATTTCTTCTGATTTTAATATTTATATTTCATTTGTCAAAAATAATTTGTAATAAAAATAAGGTTGTCAATTCCGAACACAACATGAAACCGACACAAAAATAATTGGTTAGGATTGAGTCTAAATGATCGAGTTCCGGTCATAAACGGGTCAATACAAGTAACTTGTTTAATGAATGACTTGTTAGGGTTGAGTTTCCCAGCATATCTTGTTCTACGAAGTAGATAAACTGGCTTCTTATTCAACATATGCAAAAGTTATAAGATGATTTGAACCCACAATCTATATAATATTCTGCTTTAAAGTTGGAAGCGTGGTACGTGATATTTATCAAGATCTTCTATATATATATATATGATAAAAACGTTATAAATATGTGAGTTTAAATACTCTTTGGTGAGTTTGTCCTTAGATATACTGGTTTTGATGCAATCTTATATATGTATCAACTATAACGGTTGCTAACCTATCCATAATTGTCATCTTGAAAACAAGATTTTAAGTTTAACATCTAAATTGAGGGTTGACACAATGTATTGCTAGCAAATAGTAAAATTCACTTAAAAGGTGCATATAATTAGAGACATATAATTAGGGGTGAGCAGAAAAAGAGGGTAACCGGAATTGGAACTGGAACCGTTTCGGAACCGGAGGTTCCAAGCCAGGAACCTATTAGGAGGTTCCGGTTCCGGTTCCTAAAATCATGGAACCGCCCTAAGAGGTTCCGGTTCCGGTTCTCAAAATTAAGGAACCTGGAACCGCCGGATAACCGGAACCGGTGGTTATCCCATGTATTTTTATTAAATATATAATATATAATGTATTATACATTAAATACATCAAATATACTCAATTATATTAAATGTCCTTAACCGATTTAGCCTTACTAGTTATTAAATGTGCCTTCATACGATTATGTAATGGGGTATCCGGGTAATTTTCATAATGTGAATGTTAAAATGAAGCCAGTAGTCACCATTACCTCATCTACAAATTTATCTGCTTTGTATTTTCTTCATATATCTGCATATCTTTTCATTTAGATGTATTGTTTTTTTTTATTTCTTTCTGAACAAAGATTATTTTGTTCTTTTTTGGGTGATTTGTTATCTTTTTTATTTAGTAATCGTTTTAAATTTTTACGATTTTAAAAAATAGGGTAACCGGAACCGGCATCGGAACCGGCGGTTCCGGTTCCGAAAATTTAGGAACCTGTACAAAAGGTTCTGGTTCCGGTTCCAATAATCCAAGAACCGGTGGATCCGGTTCCGGTTCCGGTTCCAGTCAGAACCGGCGGGTACCCGCCTATGCTCACCCCTACATATAATGGCCCATAAATGTAATGCTTAGCTGGTTTTTACGTGATATAGAAAAAAATAAATGTTGGCCTACAAGATATAATATAAAAGGGGGGCATAGAGTTGATTTGAATCGTGATTTACTTCACTTTTGCTTTTGGTCTAGGCAAAGTATGGGGTGGGCAAAGGGGCTTGTCAAGCCTAAACTTTCCTTCCTATAATCATTACCTTACATGGACCACATGGGTGTCAATGACCTAATATTAAATCCCTACTATGATTTTTCTATCATCAAATATATTGTCAATGACCTTACACAAAAAGTTCGGTAATCCGCCTTCCGGTACATAGCTCTCATTGATACAGATGTTTTGACACGTCATTTGTCTGAAATGGAGATCTGAAGTAAAAGTTATGCATTTTTCAGTGGGACCTCCTTTTTGACACAATCGTGGGCTTCAAGTAAAAGGGTCCACTTTTATACATTTTGGCTTGCATCAGATTTCAAGTTCAAACCCCATAGGCCGTAACTTTGCGGCCAACCTACTTAGCAAGATCATTAGATTATATTAGTAATTCACTAGGTAATACATAAGTATATGATTCGTATTTGTTATCTCTACGTAGAAATGAGCGTAGTTCAATGAAGTTATGATAATAATTTATACTTTTCTCAACAAAGGTTGGACCTTTGAGAGAATGCATGGTTTCCATAAAGATTAATAAGAAGGCTGCCAACGGTCCGTCATCATACCCGTCGTGGGTGATTTTGAACCCGACAGCCACCGACGGCCTCGGTGGCCTGCGTCGTTTTTGGGCGTCACCAGGAGGACGGTTGGGAGTTGCGTCGTGGATGGCGGAAGAGGAGGGGAGGAAGAGGAAGGGGGAGGGGTGGGGGGTTGGGAACTTGTACTTTATGCTTAAAATTTTGTACAATTTGTATTTTTTTATAAAAAAAAAATTTCTTTGTTTTTTTCTATTTTATAAAAATATTATAAATGTTTATTTTTATTTTAATAATATATTATATTTATGTTTAATTAAAAATGATGATATATGGGTTTAGTGATGGGTTAGTGATGAGTAGGGTTGGCACGACCGTGTCAGTAACGTGTCAGTAAGGATGTGATGACGTGGTGCTACTGATTGGTTTAGTGATGGGTAAGGGTTGGGAGAGGCTTTGCTTTAAGAGAATCTTTTCTATGATCAGATACGAATCATGTCATACATGAGCAGGCTCCGTAAGATCTAGTTCACTTAACTTCATATTGAATTTAATAGTATACAAATGCATTCATTTCCTCTGCATTGACGCAATCTACAATACTATCGGAGTGAAAAAAGGATCTAAAAATCGAGCAAAGGAGACAAGTGAAGTGAAAAGGAAAAAAAAAATAGAAATGTACAACTCTAACACGCATGCCAATGGACTAATTAGCGACATAAAGTGATAAAGAAAACCTAGACTTTTGTTTTTCTTGGCTTTGGTCATTCTTTGGTGTTACCCAAAACATGCCATTGAAATCTTGCAAGATTTGCCCTTTTTAACGAGGAAAAACAAGAAACGTATAGGTTTTTAATTAATTAATGAGAGAGTGGGATTATAAATGAAAAAGGGTCAAACATAAGTCAGAAATCCACTTGGATTAAAACTTTACTCCCAATCTCCAATTTTATATTATCCATATTTTGGTTTGTCCTAAAATAATTGTCTATTTTTAAATTTCAATCAATTATAAAATATATAAATGACAAAGTAAAAAGTTTTGATTTGTGATATAATGTAATTAATTACCTTTTCTTAAATTATATATTGTGAAGATCTAAATAACTCTTCATAAACATAGATCTTTAGGCTCAAGAATAGTTAGTTCTTGATCTGGAATAAGCATATACAAAACATAAAATTGCGGAATTAGTTGAACATATATGTATAGCTAAACAAGTTTTCATCATTAAAAGCCTCAATTCTATATATAAATACATAGAACGGTTCTTCGTTAAACAGGATCAAACGACCTTGAGGCATAGGTTTTACACACAAAACACGTTAAAACGTGGGTTCCAAGAACATCTAATTCTATGTCATTAGGTTTCTTTATATACTAGAAAACCTAAGACTTACAAGGAAAAGATAATACTAAATCTTTTAAACTAATAAAGATATACTATATCTTTTTACATTAATGATTATCTCCTAAATCTTTATTTGAATCTTGAACTTCATATCATCGACTTAGGTCCTTGTAGTTTAATAGTTTTGACATAATCAAATCTTTAATGAATATTAATAATAATATTCCTAACAATCTTCCCCTATTTGATTTGACAAAACTTGTAGAATTAGCTAGGAATCTTCAAGTCTCTTCCCCTTTTTGACATAATCAAATACGAATCCGAGAAACTTGAACTTCCCCTTGAATGATCAACACTTTTTCTTCCCCTAAAAGTGTGATATCATTCTTGTGTTCTTCAAGGCTATATTAATTACATTGAAAACCAACTATCTTCTATTTGAAGTTGAAGTAGAAACTCAAACTAAGCATCACATTCCTTCTAAATATAGTAATCAGCAACATCATATCTTGTATGAGAGACTTGCTTATCTTAGTCTTCAACAGATCTTTTCGTTAAGATTCGGTTGAATTGCAGTTACAACGATACATAACATCTTATGTAGTAAGACTTTCCACTTCATCTTCAAATAAAATATAATCAATTATCTTCTGTAATCAATTGATAAAGATCAAATATGTAGCAAATAAAATTTTCCTTTATCTTCATCATGCCTTCAACCTGTGTGTGTGAATAATGTGATTCGTTTCACATTATTATCAGATACGATCAATAAACCGTGGTATGGAATGAGCATGGTGTGTGACATGCTTTCCAAAGTATGATGTATCAGTTGTATGGAAGAAATCAGTAAAAAAAATTTTTTTTTTTTTCGGTCAGTACTGATCAGAATCTGATCAGTCAACGCAACAGCAGTAAATTCTGATTTTTTTTTATTACTGATGTTGATCAGTAGTAAAAATTTGAGTATCGGATCAGTAGTAATCGGATATACTACTGATCAGTAGTGCTTGATGAATGTTGGATCAGTAGTAAATCACAATGAAATTGAGATCAGTAGTAATATTGGAGCAGCAGTAGTAAAATCGAATATTGAGATCAGTAGTGTTTGAAGACGAACCAGTAGTAAGTTTGGAAGGAGCAGTAGTAAGCTTGTTTGAATAGAGATCAGTAGTAAAATTATACCAGCAGTAAAAACAGACCTCTTTTTGACCAGAAATTGACGAACGTTTCTTCCCTTTTCTTCTCTATCCAAATTTCTAGGCTTTCGACGGCAACCCTCTTTGCTATCTCTCTCATCGGAGACGAAACGGGATCTAGGGTTCAACCTTCATCTTCACGCCGTACAACTGAATTCATAGTGGAAATTCTCTTCTTTCTAGAATAGGGTACCCCTGAGCTGTTTATTGATGAATCTCAGATTGCAAACCGGAGTATCTGTGATGGTTTTTTTACTGAACCAATTGGAATTTGTGAAATCAAAACCAAGATACTAATTATCTGGCAAAAAAAATGAATTATTCATCTGATGAAGATGATACGCCCTTAGTGTTCAAAAGGAGTTCAAATTCTGATAAATCAAAACAATCTGCTCCACGAAAAACACCTTCAATTATTAAGCAGGAAAAATCTTCAATTAAACCTCAAAACAAAAAAGTGATTCAGAAGATTCTGATGATTCAAAAAAGTTCAAATTCCGATTGTGAGTTTTGGGGTTAATCGATTTTAAATTGATTTTTCTTCAAGTCAGTGTGTTCCACCACTGTACCACCTCATATTTTCTTTTAATAGCGATAGAAAACGGTGATATATTAAAAAGAAATATGCTTGATTCTTCTTGTGGTCATCGAACCATCCTTGTTTCATTCCAGATCTGAGCCACCGTGCTCTGATACCAATTGCTGAGTTTAGAACAACTCATCATAAATGTCGATCTTTAGGCTCAAGAATAGTTAGTTCTTGATCTGGAATAAGCATATACAAATAACAAACTTGCGGAATTATATAAACATATTTGTATTGCTAAACAAGGTTTCATCATCATCTCTATGTACAATGATTACTAAAAGCCCCAATTCTACACATAAATATGTAGAATGGTTTTGGTTAACAGGATCATACGACCTTGAGGCTTAGGTTTTTCACACAAAACACGTTAAAACGTGGGTTCTGAGAACATCTAATTCTATGTCATTAGGTTTCTTTATATACTAGAAAACCTAAGACTTACAAGGAAAAGATAATGCTAAATCTTTTAAACTAATAAAGATATACTATATCTTTTTACATTAATGATTATCTCCTAAATCTTTATTTGAATCTTGAACTTCATATCATCGACTTAGGTCCTTGTAGTTTAATAGTTTTGACATAATCAAATCTTTAATGAATATTAATAATAATATTCCTAACATATATATTTGTAAAGTGGACAATAATATTAGGACTAGGGGTATAATATTTCAGCAAATGACAAAAAAAATTTCCTTCAAATGGATCTCAAATAAGTGTAGGAATACAAATATGAATCGGATTGATTGGTCTAGAGATCGACGTACCCAATATCCGCCTGTTCCAACTTATTCTGATATTTATATCCTTTCGCCTCTAGTTTCTCACTGCTATGTTTTTTCCTTGTGAAATTGTGATGTGAAAAATATGTCATATTTAAAAAGTCATCTTTAAATAATTTCTGAACTTAAAAATGATGTGCTTTAAAGAATAATTACAAAGAATATTTTTATGCAGGTTGAAGAGATGGTGAATCATGTATAGGTGAAAGAGAACAGTACAGATCCTTTGTTAGATGTGCTTGCGTTATTTTATTCTCGAGTACCCAAGTAGGTAGGTAGCTTGACCAATCTTCCAAGATTCCTTTTTTGTGTTTCTGGTTTTCTCACAAATCCATTCTGGTTTAGTAACTTTATTGTTTAGTAATGATTTTCCTACCATTTATAATCCCTCGCTAGATCGTCGGCAATCCTATGAAAAATGGTTATTTGTTTCTGAGCTATACTTCCATTACAAATCTCTCGTTAATCCGTCGGGAATTTCTAACAAATGTTTTCTATCCGAAAATTTGTCAATGATGCCCAAAATTTCTAGTAGTGATAAACATTCAACATACAACAAAGCCAAAAAAGAACCTTTAAGGCTAGCTTGTAGCCTAGTAGTATCAGTGTAAGGTGTTGCCTATATCTTATTGATCATGAGTTTAAATCCCGTTAGTAATTAAATTGGATTAAATTAGGCGCCCTTAAAAAAACAAATAAAGCCAATAAAGGCATTTCTTGTAAATTACGTTGTTTAATTGTAGTTTTATAGAAAAAGTTTTGTTAATGACAGTTTTTTGGGCTGTCTCTAATGTGCATTAAAAGTTTGTACATTCATAGATAGAGTAGTGTTCCTAAAATTTATGGGGCGGTTTTTACTTTGTTTTTGTTATCTTATTGACATCGTTCCTAAAATTCAGGGGTTGTTTTTATTTTGTTTTTACCTTCTTATTAACGGCCCTTATGGCTGTCATTATCATTTTCCTTATAAAAACAAGAAAATAACAGACGTTCATTTCAGTTGCATCATATTTAGCTAAGCCCAATAAAGTTGATAGATAGATTGGATAAGCATATATATTTTCATTATCTTCTTCCCATATACAGTCCATAAACAGCCTTTTCAGATAAGCTAAACTTCCAATACCAGTTACATTTATCAATGTAGTTACCCACTTAACTAACAAAGCTCACACTATCAGAAAATACCCTTATTAGCGACTAAAGCTATATTGACGACACCAGTCGTCACCACATATGACGATATACCGATGACATATTGTCGGGATACAGTTGACCAAACTGATACTTGACTTTACATATACCGACGACTTAGACTATATGTAACGCATAGGTCGCGTGAATTCAGTCGCCCCCCGTCATCCCCCTACCAGACGCGTCCCTCCCAGTTACAAGAGAATTTCACGACGTGTCCCACAGGGCCAAGGGTCAGCCACACGACCGTTGTGGGTTGCCAATTTTTAAAGGGGAGGGGTTTTATTCAAAGAGAAACGGTTTGACCGTCTGGTTACGTGGATTTGGTCGGGATTTGTAATGTATTTGTTCGAGCTGATGTGGCGCTAATGTGTAAGGGGTGACCACTGAAATAGAAACGATGATGTTTATTTTGTATCTATTGCGACGATATGTCGTCGGCATAAAAGAAATAAATAGCATTTGATAAATCTTTTCTGCTCAAAATAACTATTTCTCGTTTAGTTTTTGTGTATATTACTAGATTATGACCTCATGTATTATTTATGCACCTTTAGTATGAACTAGTAAGAGTATCCCGCGTGATGTCACGGGGATTTTTATACGACGCCTAAAAGATAATTTAAATAAGTAAATGTTGCAATTGTACAACGTTTAGTTATATGCGCAGTCCGAGTTATTCTACCGATTGTATCCAAATTGTTATCATCCTTACTTATTATGTCAATTCGTAACCATTAGTTTTACATTGTGTACGATTTTGTGATTCTCATGTCAACCAAAAATATTTATGTTAAAATAAAATCATATAAATTTTTATCTTAAAAAATTTGGCCTCTTTAAAACCAATTTAGTATAGGAAATTTTAATAACAATATTAATATTTTAATAAAATAAAATTAAAAGACATTAATAAAATTTATCATATTCAAAAAAGAATATATTATAGTAATTGTAGTTAAAAAAAGTATCATCTTTAGTTATTAGTAATTTATTAGTTATACATAAAATACAAGTTTTGATATTGATAAATTATAATTTTAGAAAACTATAGATATCAAATATTAAAGTTCAGATGTGAATTTTCATTTCAAAAAAAAAAAAATCAATGGTTGAAATGTAATTTTAGCAAAACTGGAAATAAAGTAGGATGATTAAAATTTTTTGCTTCTGGTTGGGATCGAATCCGGGATTCTGGCAAATGTAGTAAATGTCAGAGGGGCGGCTACAACTCCGATAGGAATGCGTTTTGTTAATAAAATGGAATGTTGAATAATATACTTCATTCAATATGAAATTTGGCACAAAATGACAAAAAGTCACTCTTCACTTTAACTTAAATGTTATACTACCTCCGTATCAAAACAAGTGATACACTTTCCTAAAAGAGGTGGAACAAAATAAGTGATACACTTCAAAATCTTTCCTTATTTGGCAAAAAAGTGGGACCCCTTCTCCACTAACTATCTACTTTAATAAAGTAAAATTACTCTTTTACCCTTACTTTTACTTTTAAACATCATTAATTTCACTACATCCAAAAGAAGTGGGTCTCATTATCCACTAACTATCCACTTTATACAATTTTAAATCACTTTCCAATCTTTTGCCTCAAAAACCGCAATTTCTCAAATGTATCACTTATTTTGATATGGAGGTAGTATAAGAAGTATCTATATTAACATAAAAAATGAGTTCCACAAAAGAGGTAGCATTTAATTCTCATGCATTAAATCTTTAGAATAAGAAATACAAGATTAAACGTATTGAATTTTACTGCAAAAATAAACCTTTCATTTACAATATTTAAACGTATTAAACCTTTCAAGAATAAGAATATTATTCAGTTGCTACAAAACGTTGCAAGCATTTGCATTTAGTTGCATACTTAACAAACTGTTCCAATTCTTCCTAATCAATTAACCCACTAAATACAAAACCTAATTAATTAATAATATAAATGCAAATGATCATTTTGTAATTTTTTGTAATTACATTTAATAGATTTCAGTTACAGGAAATCTTTCAGTTACCGATTGTATTGCATATAAAATACCCGGACCACCTATTGAATTCCTTCACCGTTGTAATTGTTAGCTGATACTTTTTTTTGAACGACAATATTATAAACTTGAGTCTAGCGATTAGCTAAACTAAAAAACATTACAGAGGGGGTTGGTGTTCGTCATCCTATAGCTTTAGAATTTGTCATATTTTGGTTTTGATTTATCATGGATTTTGTTCCATATTAGAAGTTTTAAGTTTTGTGTTATGGTGATTCATGAGGGGAAGATGTCGTAGTATATTGCACAAATTTGAACCCAAATTGAATTTAAAAATTTTGAAATTTGTTGCAGAGAATTAGTAGAAAGAGAAAGTGATGTGAAGGTTATTTGAATGGGGTTGGTCATTAGTGAACTGGACGAGAAAGAAAAATACAGAAAGAGAGAAAGAAGATAACGGTATAAATGTCTATTTACTTGAAATTACTATGTATTACTGAATTGTGCTCTGTAAGCAACAGCCCCTTTTATTTTTAAACCTGCTTCAAACAAATATGTACTAATGGTCTATTTCTTTTTGGTTTTTTTCAAAGTGGATGAATCATGAAATGGATCACGGAAGAAGACATAAAATATGAGTGAATGATTCAATATAACATGTTTGAACAATGATGTCAACTTCATCAATGAGGTGCACCAATTAAATATATATGTTGTATTAAGGTACGGATTATACGTTTTATGCTATAACTTATTTATACAATTAAAATATGAATGTTGAAAAGAATTATAGAGCTCAAAATATGAATGCTATAATTGATTATACATTTATTAAAAAATTATAATTTCTCCATGAAGCATGTATCATCATAGTTCATTTTGCAGGTAGTGTTACTAAAAACGTATGTCTCTGTTTAGCTATATAGATATAGATTTAAAAACTTTTTAATGTTCATATTTTAAAACTTTAAAATGTATAAAATAATATTTAATACGATGAGAAACTTCCACTGGAGGGAAAATGGAGAAGATGCCAACAAAGGGAACCGCATGTTACTGAAACACAAGAAAAAAACATGTGCATCACACGGGCCATGTTGCCTCGTATAATTTACAAAATTAGATGGAATAAGTAACTAATGACACCTCAATTTATTTCGATGTTAGAATTTTAAAAAAAAAAATATCTACTTAAAAATTTTTCAGATAATAATAAAAGACCTATTTTGAAACAATTATGATTGTAAGGGTAAAATCTATTTAAATGTTTAATTTTTAAAATTGTTTAGTTATCAAATTTCTGATCACATGAGTGAAATATCAATTGCATAAATTATATTACATATAATTAATGACAAAAATGAAAAAATGTTGTGACTTAAGATTGATGCCAACAATAATACAACTGACGTCAGCTCACATTAATTGTATGACCACAATGCATTTTAATACTTTAAACTTACAAAAATGATCAATATATCATCACTTTTGTAGTTTTGATGGTGACTGGTGAGTAGTCATGAGTGGTTATTTCAACATTTTAATATTATGAAATTTATGAAGATAATTATAGTCTCGAAATAATAAATGTGTTCGTTGAAAATTAAGTATTACTTCCTCCGTACCAAAATAACTGAATCACTTTCTTTTTCGGGGTGTATCAAAATAAGTGAACCACTTTCCTTATTTGGTAAGTTTTTATATTTAAAATTACTCATTTACCCTTACTTATCCCACTTTAAGCATCATTAAAGGAGTAGGATCTCATCCATTTTTGTCATCTTCTTATATTTGGGTCTCATCCATTCTAATTATCCCATTTAATTTCACTAATCTCTTATTACCTGTTTTACCTCAAAAAAAGTAAATTTCAAAGCGATTCACTTATTTTGATATGGAGGAAATATTAATTTGGTAAGGTGTCAGTATATGCGTTATATATAGTAAAAATATCTAGTTAATTATCATATAAATAAATAAATATAAAGAAGTTTTATAATGTAGATTAACAACACCAATATAATCAGATGTGAAGTATAATTGAACAATCATGTACATAAATTAACATACAAATTAATGAACATATATAAATGTAAGTATTGATAAAAAAAGAAATTAATTATATTTCTTTCTACATTTTCTTCCTACTTATATTTTTACTCACTTTTATATTTAACATGTGTAATCTATTAATTATCTTTCCTCATATCATTATTTGATTTTGACACTTATCTTAATTAAGTGGCTAGGAAGATAAATATAAACAAATAGTAAAAATCAATATTATTTCTTACGATAAAAATACAGGAATACAAATCATATATAATTAAACTTTAACTTACAGTTATATCTACTAATCTACTAATATAATAAAACAAAGCATATATGGCCACGTGTCTTCTTTCTAGACCCTTTTAGTACACGTGTCACTTTTTTAGATAATTAATTTTAAGGCGTGGAAGCTTTACATATTTTTCCAGATTTACATAATTAATTTTAAAAAACGAATTCTCAACTAATTATTAATTTGATTTCCTACAAATTCAGTTTCCTTATTTTATTTTATTTTAGTTTTGAATTAATTTGATTTTATCAATTTCTAAAATATTTACTAAATATCCGGATATTTTAAGTTTATATTTCAAATTAATGGATATTATGTAATACAGTAATTATGTTACGGCTTGCAAAATAATATATTACGATTTCTTCCTCTGCAACAGCAGGTTAGTCTCTGTTTCTGTGTATTCTTTTTTCTATAATAAGTTATTTTATGATTTTTCACAGGGTTATGTTTTTATCTAAATGGGTCAGATAAACAAAGTTAAGGTGAAGGGGAATGTGACAGAAAACTGATCGATTCATTTGTTTTCATTTATATTTTTGAATGAGATATTTCTTGATGGGGGTGTTCTAGCAGTCGATGGACAAAATCCATATGTTTATGCATTGTTTCTATTCATATTTATAAAATGGAGTTTGATTAATGATAGTGTTTTGATATTGGTCAATGTGAATTGCACGTATGGTGACATCGAAAGTTGGCAAGCGTTATGCTTTTACAGATTTTGATACACTTAAAGAAATGTTTATATCAAGGTTCTATTATGCTATTAAAAAATGCCTAATTTATGGTTTCTTCATTAGTAATTTTAACATAATTCACGGGTTTTTATATTGTTTTGACTTGAGTAGTAGTCAAAAAACAGTTCAATAATTTTTATTATTATTTTCTAATTTTCTAATTTTTTTTAATATTTATTATTAGTGGATAAAAGTAAGACTTTATTAGCATTTCTAATATAATTCACGGGTTTTAGTATTGCGTTTGGGTTGAGTATTAGTCAAAACTAGGGGTGAACATGGTACGGTACCACACATATTTTGCACATACCGTGTACCGTACCAAGTATACTTGGTACACTAATCTAGCTACCAGTACCGTACCAACTATACTTTGTACCAATTTGTTTGGCTCCCAACAATCATGGTTGGTACGAATTGGTAATGGTATATACCAAGATCACAAATTTATTTGGAATATTACTAAAAACAAGATATTATTATATACTATTATATTTGATAATGATATACGTTAAATATTTTATAAACACTATCTACGATAAAATACAAATTATGTAGTATTCTTTTCATAATAAACTAGCTTGTGACATTCTTGTCTACTTCACACGCCAAACACAATAACAAAAATGTAATATATTGATCGATTAGGCTAAGAAGTTGTAACTTGAATGTTTTGATGTTACGATATTATAACTTTTATTAAAAAATAATACATACGTAGTTTATCTTTTTCGAATTCTTCTAAATAATGTGTATATATATAAATTAGTGGTTGGTACTGTACTACCATGGTATTTAAATTTTTGTACCATTAACATACCATGACTACTTGATTGGTATGGTACTACCAACCAAACATGTTGGCTACCAACTATTTTTGGCATGGTTGGTAGCATGTTGGTTGGTTTTGTTCGGTACAAATTTGACATCCCTAGTCAAAACACAATTCTCTACTTTTTTTTTTTTTGGTTTTCTAGATAAGTGAATAAAAGTAAAACTTTATTAGTAATTTTAACATATTTTACTTTAAATAGTATTTTGTTTGACTTGAGTAGGTTCCCTATTGGTTTTTGTCTGAAATTGTTAAATTACGAAGAAGCAAAAAATGCTACTCAATAGGTGCCATGTTGCCTTGGGGATAAGGACCTCCACTTTATTATTGCACCCGACCCCAATTATTAATTTTACTGTTATTTTGTTACTTTTAAGGGTCAGCTCGGTTAATGGTTAATGTTTTAATTCTTCTTTTTTTTTATTAATATATTTTAACTCTAAAAACCTTTTTTATACAATGATTTTGTATGTAAGGATACATGTGTCAATTTAGCGTGTTTTGATTGAAACCCAACCATAACCAAAACACTTGATCAATTCGTTTATTATATAAATGTTACACCAAATATTATAGAATTTCTTTTAACCTATATTTTTTTTTGGAAATCTCTTACGTATCGTAGAATTTAGTTTTGGTATAAAATATAGCACTAACACTTTGAGTTGCAAACTTGCAATAATAATAGCATGTATTATAATAGCATCTTATAATTTCTTATTTTATATGTGACAATCATACAATTAACAATTTATATTTTATAAATGTACGCTCGGTAAAATAACGATAACCCGTGATTTTTCACGGGTCATAACCTATTATATAGTATATAATATAAAGAATAAAAGCGAGATCGAGAGACATTGGATTTTTCTGGTCATGCTTTCAAACAACAATTATGATGACTTCCTCCACCTCATCCACCACCACCTCCTCCGTCATCTCCTCCCTCCTCCACCGCCACAAACACTCCCCACCACTATCATTACCCCCTCACTCCTACTTTCCTTTATTATTCATCATACAAAACAAAAACCCTATCATCAATATGTGATCATAAGATGAACCAAATTTGAAGATTATGTAGATGGGATATGAAGAAACCCTAGAAATCTTCAAAGGTCTCCTTCTCTTTCCCTCTATATCTCTCCGGGGAATCAAGCGACTCGGTCCGATTAATGTTTGCTAGATCAAACATGATATGGTTGTTCATGCTTTCCTAGCTACTTTAATTTTTCCTCCATGTTTACATGGGTGTTTTTTCCCTTAGTTTCTTAATCCTATATGTGAAACCCTAATTTATGTCTACCTAGGGTTTAAAGTATTTAGCTTAAGAAATTAAAACTGAAGTAAAAGAAAATGTTTGTATTTTTTTTGTATGTTAAGATGTGGTTTTGTCCAAATGGTTGGTATGCTTGTTGGTGTGGCTAAATTACTAAGTTGATGCGGTGTTTTTGGCTGACCGCAATAATAAAGTTTTGCCGCCGTACTATCAAGCCTTTTCTGTACTAGTGATGAAAAGTAACCTTGAGTTTTGGGGTTCCAAATCTCCCTATGTATATGGATTCTCTACCTCGATCTATAAATAGATCATTAGTTTCTGCATCATTTAATTGTTGTGAGGATGATTTCTGTTTTTTTTTTTTAATTTAAGATTGTTTTTTGGATAACAATATAAATGTACGTTTAAATATGTGTTAATATCAATGCAATTAATTCATTTTTTTTAATGAGAAAATGGGTTGAATATATCGTGTTTGTTTTTTTTGGTTAGAAAGTTAATAACTTGATCATGGTGATTTCTCTGGCAGTTTGGAATAAATTTTTACATTTAAATAGCCGATGAATTACATTTTGTTGTTGTATATATCGATTCACATTCCTATAATGAATAAGGGTTTGCTCCTCGTTAATCAAGGCTTTATATGTAGGTGAGATTGTTCAATTGGACAATTTGAATTATATCGTTTGAATTGATCTTTTAGTTTTTTGGATCATTTTGGACTTGAAGCAAATTAATTAATTAGTTTTTGGATTGGATTTGATTTTTATTGTAAAACCGAATTGTCCACAATGGTAAAAATCAATAAACTCCATCACTTATTTACTTTATACCATAAAGCCCATATGATATAACAATCGACACTCATTAACTTTGACATATCCACACTTTTACACACACATAAACCTAGTCCCTCCTTCCGGTCTTCCAGTTGATCGTCATCTTTATTGATGCTCTTACGGAGGTCAATGAAACATATATTAAAGGATAAACTGCAAACTGTAAATACCGGACAACTGAATTGTAATTTGGTTCAGATCAGTTCGGTTTTTAAGTAGTTAGGACGGTTTGATTTCAACTTTTAAGAACCGAAAACCATTTAATCTCACATTTTGTTCGGATAAAACCAGTTCAACCAAACGAATATCCCTAATAATTATTCAGGTGGTATGAAGCATGATTGTGCAGATGATATTATTAATAGTACATATCATCCTTTTATAGTTTTATATTTCCTGCAAGTGTCTGCCTAAGTTTTATTAACATAATAATTTTTTTTAAAGTAACAAAACTATCTGTTGATGGCCTAATGGTAAGGGGCTCCCGAATGATTTCTTAGAGTTACGATTCTACCCCTCCAAGGGTAAACAATAACTGACGCCCACAACAATAGTTAGACTGCACATACCAAGAGAATAAGTTTGGCTACCAAGGAGAATTCTTATTACGGGAATATAATTTTAAAGAAAGATGATAAAGACAAATTATTAGTGTTCATTTCGTACACAAATACTAGTAATCTAGAAAGACTTCGGTATTGAGCAAGAATCTAGAAATACTTGAATACATTAAGTGGAACATATTGTTCATGCATTAGCTTAATTTATTTTTACTTACAAACAATAATTTATTTTTTATTATAATTAAGAAACGGTTCATATCGGGTTTTGAACAAAGTTTTATCAATTGCTGTTAGACAAAATCAGGCCATAAACCCAAATTGAACTCATCCCAAATCCATATACAAAAACTGGTCCAGTCTTTTTTAAATACACGTCTAGGCCCAAATTTATTATGGTCACTTTAGAAAAACACATCTAGGCCCAAATTTATTAACACGTAATGGGAGTTTGGAATACAAACGTCAACTGCATATAATACCAATGTATTTTATGGACGAATCACTATTTAAAAATATACTCTACGTACAGAATTTACCCAATTTCCACGATTAAAAAGTTTAAGTATCCTGTAGCAATGATACAATATATGTAGCAAGCTTGCTGATGATAATCAAAGTATTGAACACAAGAGCAAAAAAAAAAAACAAAAAATCAGAGATACATTTACTCTATAATACATTTATGATACAAGATACTGTTCATTAAAATTATTAAAACGCCGTTTGATGAGAAGTGTTCCGTTTTGTTTCATTTTATGTTTAATAAATAAATTCATAATAGATTACTACCTATTGAAATTTGATTATTGCCTTAGTGGCCAGATATATTCTTGAGAACAGTGTAAATTTATCATGCACATATTTCTTTTCCTATATATCCATTTTATAAAATGATAATTGGATTTATGAACTTTTCAATTTTTTTTAAAAATATGATACAACTATATGGACTTTGTATATATCATGTGATAGTAGTGTTTGGAATTGGGCATGTGAGTCTTTTTTACAATGGTGGGAGCTATGTAATAATCTGCCAATTGTAAATTTCAAGAGGACGAAGATGCATGTAATTGGTTTCACTACTTGTTGGATGATTTGGAGATACAGAAATTCGTTATTATTTGATAATGGTAGAATTCGTAAGTCGAGTTTAGTTGAGAATATTATGTTATTTTCCTTTTCGTGGATCACCCACCGGAATCAAAAAATTAAGATCCCGTGGGTTGATTGGTTAAAAAATCCCATGTAATTTGCTAGTCTAGTATTTTGCTAGACTCAAGTTTTATTTATTTTAGTTTTGGAGGTCTTCGGGAGGGTGATGGCAATGCCGAAGCTCGACCCGTTGCCTTCTTTTTGCTGTTAAAAAAAAAAAGTAGTGTTTGGAATTATATGAATAAAAATAAATTAATAATGAAGTGAGAATTCAACTACACAAGACTTTGTATATATCAAAAGTAAATATTTAAGAAATTTTAGCAATATACAAAATTCATTTATTAAAAAGTGGTTCATTTCAATATATATATATACGGAAAATTAAAGTAATATTGATATACTAAAAAGTTGTTAAGTTGGAGTTCCGCTTTTGTATAGCTAGATTGAAAAGATGTGGTGTTGAATTATAGAAGATTGACTTTAAACATCATTTGTTCATGTCATGTTGTTGTCGTTAAGAGACACGTAAAAAGTTATATATTATGGCAACGTGGTTTGTGTTCAATTAATATATATCAATCAATCACATTTGTATTACATTTGTATGTTAGATTTGATTTTTATTAGAAAGTTATGTAATTTAATATAAATGAAGCAATTACAGTCATTTATTTGTTGATATATTACTTTTAACGACAAAATAAGAGTTGTTAAGCAAAAAAAAATTAAAAAATAAAGATTAAATTAAAACAAATATGATATAAAAGTCCGATGCAACGCGCGGGAGAGAATAATCCTCGTTTGTTTTACAATATTTAAAAAAAATGGTATTCTCATTAATAACGGTTTCCCTGGGTGACTGAGTTTCGTTCGAGATATATGCGACTTAACATTGTCATAGCCGCTTCGAACCTTCTTTTGACCATCTGGTAAATGTTTACTTAGGGATGTGATCGAACACGCAATCTTTAAGAAATCATTTCGGGGGTCTTTACTGCTAGACTATCACCAGACGATTATTTGTTTAATGATATGCATAATTAAAAAGAAAATTAGCTTAAATATTCGTTACTATCACATACTGATAGACCAAAATATTAAATGAAAGTGGCAGTCTATTATTTGTTTAGATGTTGGGTGTTCTTAATGCAGTATTTATTTAAGTAAATAAGTGGACCTCCATTTAGGCAATCTAACTGGCACAACTACTATTGTCTTTCTGGGCATGTGCCTCCTTGCTCTTTTTCATTTATATTTCTCAGAAAAATATTTTTATAATTATATTCTTTAATATTCTAAAATGATTACATTTTGCAGGTCAAAAGTTACAGCAGTTGTGTTTAGGTTGGTCTCCACTGGCATTTGGAAACCAAAAAATATATTTAATTATAGATAATGGAATATATACAATTAATAATTGGATTTTTAAAAGGTCAAATATTAAACATATATGAAAATAAGTCATTTAATTTCCATTTTCAACTAACTAAACAGAATATATAATTAGTTGCTATTGCCATTTTCACCAAAAACAAAATAAAAAGCAAGAAAAACAATTTTATTATTTTATATGGATTCAAATTTTGTTTCCAGTGAACCAAACAAAATATACAATTAGTTTTGAATTTTATTTCTCGCCAACTAAACAAATTTTACATTATAATTCAAATTTTCTAAAGAATTCTTATTCCTAAGATTCCAATTCCATACAAATATTCTACAAACCAAACTTCATCTTATATATTCAATTCAATTCAATTCACATTTACCATAGAGAAAGTACTGTTCATAATCCTTTTTTCAATTTCTGCTTAATAAATATATAGGGAAAAAGTGAGATAGAAGCCAAGAAGTTAGTTTGTCATAGTGATTATCACTTTGGTTCACATTCTTAAGGTACCGCGGTCAACTCTTTGCACCTCCATTTTTTCATTTCTTTTGTCTTTTTTCTCCATTTTCTCCATTTTCTCACGAGTATTCTAATTTTTTTATTCTAATTATTAATATTAATCATTATTATTCTAAGAGTAATGATATTTAGGCCTACCATTTAGACACTACTTCTTAGATGAAGACACGTGTCAAAATCAAAGGATAATATTAGGAGAGAGAATTAGTGGAATACGCATATCATCCTATCAAGTGGGTAGGCATATGAGTAGGTCTAAATGGTAGGAGTAAATATCATTTCTCTTATTTATAATGTGATGTATACTTTTAATTTCATTTTAAATATATATTTTACTATTTTTCATTACTAAAAATGTGGCAAACTTACTTTACACAATAAAAGGTAATTAGACCTGTGCCAACGCTGGCTTCCTCACCCCGTCAGTGGCACTTTTTGGCCCGTCAAGTAGTGACGCCGTTGGCACCGGCGCGTCACAAACCGGCGTCAGGAAAACACGTCTGGGTGGCGACGGCTAGAAGAAGGCGTCGATGGGGTTTGCCAGGGGAAGGGGGGAAGCTTTGGGGGGAAGAAAAGGGGTTTTTGGTTTATATGGCTTGTACCATGTGCATGTAAACTTGTACCAAATCCTTTTTTTTCTTTTTTTCTTTATATTTTTTGTAATAATATTACAAAAAAATATTTCTTATTATTTGTTATAAATTTAATTTTAACTTTTTAATAATATATTAAATTTATATTTAATTAAAAATGATGATGTGGTATAAAGATGGGTTAGTGATGGGTTATGGTTGGCACGACCGTGTCAGTAGCGTGTTAGTAAGGATGTGATGACGTGGCGCTACTGATGGGTTTAGTGATGGGTAAGGGTTGGGAGAGGCCTTATTAACAATTTATTAAGTTTTACTTATTTAAAATTGTTAAAGAAATAAATTGGACATATTCAAATTTTATATAAATGTCGTTTAAGACGATTAAATAAGATTTTACGAAAGTTAACAGAATTTATGTTATTTAGTATATCTTTTAGCGAGTTTATGAAAAGTAATAAATAAATAAACTTTATTATTTCCTATAACTTTTGCTCTAATAAGTAATAACTCCGCAGCAGAGCGCGAGCTTTATTGTACTCGTTTAATACATAGCTCAAAGAACCTATTAATTTTGTCGCATATATTTTCACCCTTGAAATAGAAAACTAGCTATATATATTTATAATCCATTCATGTTAGTAATCTCATGCAATTTGATCACTCAATGACCATCTATCTAATTATTTTTTTCAGTCTTATCTCTACTATCTATAATGAGTGAATGACTTTCTAATTTTAGCAGGTCTTAAAACAGATCTGTCATTTCTGGCAGGTCTTAAAGCCACGTCTTAAATGCAAAAAAAAAAAAAGAGGCACTATGCAGGTTTCGAACTTGGGTCTCTAGAATCCATTTTATTCACCTTACCACTAAACCACATCACATTTTTGAAACAAAAGCAAAACACTAAGATGCTATGCTTTAAAGGTCCGGACACAACTAATTAAAAGCCGTTACAAATAAGACTTTTTTCACTCTTATTTTTAGAAACAATAAACCTTAATATTAATTATTTAAAGCGTTTTTAATATTAAGACCTTAATTAAAAGCCGTTAAAAATAAATCATTTAAGACATTGAAATCATTTACTTCCGTTTTTAACATTGAAATCATTTAAACTTTGACTTACCGTTTTTTAACATTGAAATCATTTAAACATTGAAACAATCATTTATTTCATATGTTTTTTTTTCAAGTATGATGTGCAAACCGTCATTGACTTACAAATTATACTTTTTTGCTACTCTTATTGTTAGAAACAAGAATCCATAATGGTACTTATTTAAAGCGTTTTTAATTTTAGCACTATAAAAAACCATACGTTTTTTAACAATTAAATCATTTAAATTTTGACTGAACGTTTTTTAACAATTAAATTATTTAAAATTTGACTGAACGTTTTTTAACATTATTAATTTTACATTTTTTAGATACCATTATTAATTGAAATCATTATTTCTGTATACCAACGCCGAAAACTAGAAGGCGGTGTCTTTTCTTTAAATTATTTCAAAATTGATTACAACGATGTCGAATATTATCCTCGCTTTAACAACTGTAGCTTTGTACGTAATGAATGGGCAATAATATTCAACACTAAAACCGAGCTTGCCGAAACTACGAATGGAGAAGATGGCTGGTTCCCCAAGTACCCGTTGGTCAGATCTCCAGCATGGCTCTTACATGATCAAACAACTCGACAAATGTTGATTGGTACGTCTACGTTACATTTTTTTCATTAAAAATTAAAAATATAATTATTTAATGTTTTGGCATAATTACTAACACTGTCATAGACGTTGCTGGAAACATGTCGAACGCTTGCTTTTTTTTTACGTCCGGTCGGATATCGTGTGCAATGCTGCTGCATGACTGTCGGTAAGTATTTATACGTGCTTCACATGATCACCACGTTTTAGGAAATAACCCATTTACAATTTAATCTCCGACAAGGGCAACCGGATCAAGATCATATTGTATCATATACCGGCAGCCACAGCCATAATGATTGGGAGATCTTCTACTGAAAACATTACCGTGTACGCAGCTCGCGTGAAACTGATTAGAACACCAACAGGTTAATTCCAGTTTTTTCGATATTTATTTTACTTTAAATGTCCGGACACAACTAATTAAAAGCCGTTACAAATAAGACTTTTTTCTACTCTTATTTTTAGAAACAATAAACCTTAATATTAACTATTTAAAGCGTTTTTAATATTAACACCTTAAAAATTCTTACGTTTTTTAACATTGAAATCATTTAAACTATGACTTACCATTTATTAACATTGAAATCATTTACACATTGAAACAATCATCACGTTTTTAGCAGGTAAATCATTTAAAGCATACGTTTTTTTTCAAGTATGATGTGCAAACCGTTATTGACTTACAAATAATACTGTTTTGCTACTCTTATTGTTAGAAACAAGAATCCATAATGGTAATTATTTAAAGCGTTTTTAATTTTAGCACCATAAAAAACCATACGTTTTTTAACAATTAAATCATTTAGTTTCAGTTTTTTCGATATTCATTTTACTTTCCAATCATTGGGCATACCCACTTACCTAACATACTTTTTATTTAAAAAAATATTGATATATCTTTGTGATTTGGTTATATTTCAGTCAAATATCTTGTTTCTACTGACGTTACAAAAATTGAGTTCAACCCGGAAATGCCAGAAGCATATTCACTTCAACGCATCCATCCGATAGTACAATACGATGATTCCGTTGTTTTATGTGATGAAGAACCCGAAGTCCCACCCGACACGTAACTAAAAAGTTATTTCAAACGTTTAAGAACTACCCTATATGGAAATAAGCGTCTCTCGACTTACCTACAAAACAACGTTTAAACAGACCCCTCCGGTTGGAACAACAATAATTAATTGGTGTTTAAATGCTTAACGTTTCTGTTACACAAATGGTGCTTTTCTTTTATATTATGCTTTGTCTTATTTATATAAATTACTCACTTTGCCAATAATTGTTTTTATTATACGAATTGTTTTAGTGCAACTACACAAATTATATATTTTGATGTGTGAATTATCTTAATTTGTCATAATAATTGGAAAGTCATGAAAAAGTATGTTAATGACGTTAAAATAGTACTCCATTTCTACCTAAATTATAAACCATAATAAATGGTCATTACATCTTTAAAAAAAATTATATACAGAATAACACATATATTGAATCACCCTCCAAAATTGATACTTCGTCAACATCAACCACATGCAATTAAAATCGATGTTTGGACGGAATTTTAGTATGTAATGCTAATTTAATAAACGTCTTTATGTGATGACAATTTAGATTTACCCTATAAAAATATTGACTTATTGCTTTTTACTCCTACTAAACATACCTTTTAATTGATATTGACTTATTGATTTATGTACCAATATTCATAGTAACATTCGTTTTCGATGAATTTATTGCATTTTGATTGTATTTTATATTGACCATACTAAATTGCATATTGAATTCACCCTTATTAAACGTATATGGATATGGAAATCTAATCTAATATTGAATATTAAAATTAGTGGTAACAATCTCTACATAATTTACTCATTATAATATTTAATGATTGAATTCACACAATATGAATGAAAAAATAAATCGATCAAAATATAAAATCACTTAAATACCAATTAAATGATATCGTGCAAATTTGTTTGGAAAGTGAGTAAAGACGTTGTCATTAAAATGTGTAAAAGCGTGTAAATTCGTTTATGGAATCGACCGTTACGAACCCGTGAGATATTCGATATGGTAACAAATGGATATTTCGGATACCACTATAAAGACTAAATTTTATTAGTAAAACGTTTTTTATTCATTTTTAGCAGGTCTTAAAATATAAACTGTCAGTCAATGCAATACCTATGTATAAAGAGTTACTTATGTATACGTTTTTTTCTCTCATACGTTTTTTTCATGCTTAACAATGTAAGATATTTCGGATATTTCGGATACCACGTTTGGACTTAATTATACGCTATGCGTTTTTTTATTCATTTTTAGCAAGTATTAAAACAGAAAAAATCAGTCAATGCTATAACTAGGTATAAAGACTTATTTAAGTACATATATATTAAAAGCATATGTTTTACGTTTTAACATTTACATCATTTAAGTCATACGTTTTATTCAAGTATGATATGCGTTTTTATATAGTAGATTAACATTTAAATCATTTATAACGAATATGTTTTATTCTTGAATTATATGCGTTTTTTATATAGTAGATTAACATTTAAATCATTTAAGTCATACGTTTTATTCAAGTATGATATGCCTTTTTTATATAGTAGATGAACATCTAAATCATTTATAACGAATACGTTTTATTCTTGTATGATATGCGTTTTTTAAATGTTAGATTAACATTTAAATCATTTAAGCATACGTTTTATTCAAGTATCATATGCGTTTTTTATATAGATTATATATATATATATATATATATATATATATATATATATATATATATATATATATATTTAATTTTACGTTTTATTCATAGCTAATTAAGTAAACAACACATATTTTGACAACAGTATATCACAGTTCTTAAAACCATATCGGTCAGTCAATGCTGTAACTAGGTATAAAGACATAATTAGCTACACGTTTCATTTAAAACGAGCGGGTTTTCATGCTTATAACTACCGATTATATCTTTGCATTAACTACCGACTTCATTTTAACGTTTACGTTTTTTTATTCATGTTATAACTACCGATTAAATCTTTGCATTAATATTCATTTAATTTGTTATATAGGTTACGTATTACCTCCATTCATCTTATAACTGCCGATTAATTCGTTGCATTAATATTCATTTAATTTGTTATGTAGGTTACGTATTACCTCCATTCATCTTATAACTACCGATTAAATCTGTGCATTAATATTCATTTAATTTGTTATATAGGTTACGTATTACCTCCATTCATCTTATAATTACCAACGTTGTTGACAGGGAAAGAGACAAAAGATCCATGCTGACCGCTTTTTTTGATATGAATAAAATCCTTGGAAGAGATAAACAATATCTGTACAAGGACTTTCCTAAACACTTCACATGAAATAATACCTCGCGATGTTGGAGTATTAGAAAAAAAAAATCAATGAGGGGAAGAATGGTTTCAGCTAATCCCGCTGAAGGAGAACGATTCTACTTACGCCTACTGTTGTCCCATGTTCCCGGGCCTACGGATTGGGAAGACCTCTGCACAGTCGATCGCGTCGTTGACCCGACTTTTCGAAGAGCAGCTCTCGAGAGAGGATTAATTGAGGATGATAATAATCTCTCGACATGTCTTAGGGAGGGCTCACTTTTTCAGTTTCCTCCGGCTCTTAGGAGGTTATTTGCAACTATTTTGATATTCTGTCAGCCAGGGGATGTTTGTAAGTTGTGGGATGACCACTACGAATCACTTTCGGAAGATTACAGACGGCTGGATCCAAATGTGGTGGTCGCCCGAAATATGGTCCTTAAGGACATCAAAGTTTTCCTACAATCTATGGGTAAAGATCTTGATGATTTTGATCTTCCTAATCTAGACATCGACGTCAGTTTATCGTCTAGGGTTGTTCGGGAATTACAAGAAGAGTACTCCATAGTTGTGGAAGATGAACACCTGTTTGCTTCCGACTCTCTTAATTCCAATCAGCGAGACGCTTATGATGAGATTATGAGTCATGTGGATAACAATATTGCGGGCGTCTTCTTTATAGACGGGCCTTTAGGAACAGGGGAAACGTTTTTGTATAAAGCGCTGCTTGCAAAGGTCCGGTCTCGTGGTTTCATTGCAATCGCGACAGCTTCGTCGGGTGCGGCAGCTAATAACATGCCGGGTGGGAGAACTGCTCGCTCCCGATTCAAGATTCCAATTAACCTTGATAACAACTCACTCTGTAACATTAAAAAATAGAGTGGGACCGCAAAACTGCTTAGAGCTGCAAAACTAATCATATGGGACGAGGCTTCGATGGCTAAGAGGCAGGCTGTAGAGGCATTTGATCGTTCAATGCAAGACGTAATGGGAACGAGACTTCCTTTCGGTGGAAAAGTTATGGTTTTAGGCGGTGATTTTAGACAGGTTTTACCGGTCGTTAGACGTGGAACACGAGCACAGATCGTTGACTCCAGTTTAAGAATGTCACCGTTATGGTCTGTGATTAAGAAGATAAGGTTGACTCTTAATATGCGAGCGCAGACCAATCCATGGTTTTCCAATTTTCTGTTACGAGTCGGAGATGGGGATGAAGAAGTCGTCGATGAAAAGTATATTCGAATTCCAGATGGCATGACAATTCCGTACAAGGAAATTCACCAGATTATATTATTTCTCGAGTCAACAGAAATTCACCAGATTATATTATTTCTCGGGCTATATTATCAACCAAAAACGACCATGTCGATGAGCTCAACGAGAAGTTGATCGGTACATTTTGTGGGGCCGAACAAATATATTACAGTTTCGATGATGCGGAGGATGACTGAAACGGATTCTATCCTATGGAATTTTTGAACTCGCTTAATATCAGTGGTATTCCCTCACATGTTCTCCGGCTCAAAATTGGGTGCCCGATAATACTTTTACGGAATATCGATCCCTCCCAGGGATTATGTGACGGCACTAGACTTATATGCAAAAAGTTTGAGCCAAACCTAATTGATGCGGAGATAGCCGTTGGCCAGCATGCTGGAAAAAGGGTTTTCTTGCCAAGAATACCTCTATCTCCGTCTGAAGCCGACATGTTTCCTTTCAAGTTGAAAAGAAAACAGTTTCCGGTTAGGCTAAGCTTTGCGATGACAATCAACAAAGCCTAAGGACAGACAATTCCAACGTGGGCGTTTATCTGCCGGAATCGGTGTTCTCGCATGGGCAACTTTACGTTGCCCTTTCAAGAGGAATTTCCAGTGACAATACAAAAGTATTGGTAACTCCAGCAAAAAAAATTAATCTCGATGGTGTTTACACAGCAAACGTGGTGTATCGAGAGGTTTTACATGATGAGTAACACGCATAAATAGACATGTCTTCCATGTATTTTATACTTAATTAGGTTTATCGGGTTACCTCTATTTTATATACAGTTTTCATGCTTATGTATTGTATTCGTTCTAAAAATATGTTACGAATGAACTTTTAATCGCCAGTAATTTTTAGTTTGCAGCCCGCCGCATCACGCGGATTTTATCCTAGTTTTTAGTGACACATGAAAAATTATTGTAAGAGTTTTTCTAACGTCACATACATAACTTACATATCAAATAAATTAATGAACTGTGCATTAATAAGATGTTCTGTTTAAATGAAATTTTTTGTTTATTAATTATACGTTACCATATATTTATATAGCATAGGTTAGAAAAATCATTATTTTAAATGATTTCCTAAAGCTAAAAGTCCTTAGAAGTTCCAACTTAGAACATGCTACATAACATACATATTTTGACTTTCAACATCTTTATTAAAGAAAATTCATAAGACTATCAATTAAATTTTTATTTTTCTACATATAAAATAATTATTCTGTGAAATTCGTTAATTTTTTTTTCTTAATTTTATCATTTAATTTAAACACATATAATAGTTAAATAAGTAAAAAAATAAATACAAATATTTAGTAAAAAACAATATAATATCTTTTTATTAAATTACCATAACAAATATACAAAAAAAATCATCAATGACCATTCGAATCTTAATTGCTTTCGTTAAACGCAGTAGTAATTTTTTGGTCGGAAACAAGGCATAAGTTCAGTTCCCTCCAAAATGGCAATAACGTAAATTCACTCAAAATCCCACCACATAATTACAAACATAACCCCACAATTGACAGCTACAGAACAGTGTTTGACTCTGATGATCTTGTTGTAAACCCCCAGCCCTCTCATAAGAATCCACCAACTCAAACACACACATAAAAACACGCACAAAAGGTGTTTTTTTTTCTTGATCGATTCAATATCTGATCTGGGTTTCGAATTGTGCTGAATCTTTGAAGGTTTATAAGCAAAAAGATCAAGAAAAATGGCGTCATATGGTGGTACAACACAAAAGTGCAAGGCTTGTGAGAAGACTGTTTATTTGGTGGATGAATTAACCGTTGATAATAAAGTTTATCACAAGGCTTGTTTCAGATGCCACCATTGCAAGGGCACCCTCAAGGTTTTTTAAATTCTCAATTTTTATGATAATTTAATTCATGATCCTGCTTAGATTTCGATTTTATATTTGTTGTAATTGAATTTTGCTGTTTGGTATATTAGATATTGGTTTCTTGATCTGAATTTTGAGTTTTAATTGTGTGATCGTTGATTTGAAGTCATAAAGTTGACGTTTTGGTTGGTTTGGTGGAAGTTATTTACGAGTAATATTTTTTATAGTTTTAATAAATGTTTTTTTCTCTTTTTGATGTGGGTTTTGTTTGATTATTGGTTTAGTATAAAATTTCTTAAAAGATTGATGTTTTTTTAGTTTTATTGAATCTTATTTTGCTGTTTTTGATCTGGGTTTAATGTGATTATTGATTTAATGACAGTTTCAGGGATTTTTTTTCTTTGATTTTAATGTAGCTTTTGGTTATCTATGATCTGGGTTTGTGTGATTATTGGTTTAAAGTAACAAAGTTGAAGTTTTGTCCATCTAATACAGATTTCTCAACACTTTGGGTTTTTTTCCTTCATTTTAATGAATATTATTAACATTTATCATAAGGGTTTTTTGCAATTATTCCTCTTAAATCACTAGAACTGAAATTATTAATTAATTTGATTATTTTAATCGTCTTTTAATTTGTTTATTGCAGTTGAGTAATTACAGCTCTTTTGAAGGAGTGTTATATTGTCAACCTCATTTTGATCAACTCTTCAAAATGACCGGCAGTTTGGACAAAAGTTTTGAAGGTTAATTAATCCCTTTTTACTTATAATTGTTTAATTATTAACTAGTTGTCTTAAATATCCCTTAATAATATTCACAAAATTTAATAATCTTGTATACCGAGATTAATATCGTCTAATGTCTATGGCCAAGTAAAAATAGTAGCTTACTAATTCTCTGTTTGTCATATAGGTGCCCCAAAAACTGCTAGATCTTCTGATCAGGTACTACATCATTTAAAATCATGATCAACACAAATAATATTTTTGTTTTATAATTTTATATATTTTTGTAAAACTTTCAGGGTCATTCTAACAGCAAAGTATCGAGTATGTTTGGCGGGACGCAAGACAAATGTGTTACTTGCAAGAAAACCGTCTACCCACTTGAAAAGGCAAACAGCATAAACAAACGCAAAGCATCCACTATTTATTTTTTATTATCTTTCATATCATTATATAAAGTATAAACGGCTTAAACTGGATTTGTACATATTTAGTTGTTTGGGTAAAACATTCGTCTTACTCTACCTTCATTTATAGCATAACTAACACAAATCTTTCCATAATAAGCAAATGTGTTGGCTGAATTTTTTAAAACTTCCTATTTAAGGAAAGTCTCAAATCCATTATAATATAGTATAAATAATCATTGAAACGAACTCAAAATATACCTAAAATACGCGTTTAAATAAAAAAGATCACATTTTTAACAATCGTGATTATGATTTTTCAGGTGGGTGTTGATGGAAATGCATACCACAAAGCTTGTTTTAAATGCAGTTATGGCGGGTGTCACATAAGTACATCAGATTATGTTACTCATGATCATCAACTTTATTGTAAGCATCATAATGCACAGCTTTTCATGGTTAAAGGAAATTTTAGCCAATTTGACAAACAACATGAACCACAACAAAACGGGGTGACCGAGAACACAACACCAGAAGTTTGATAATTCGAGGTTTTGTGGTCGGTTTTTATTACGTTGCTCAAAGAAAGATTATTATAAGATTTGAACTTTTTGACTGCTTTTGTTGAGTGATTTACTTGTTGTTTGATGATAATAAATGTGTTTTGGAGTTGTAACATGTTATTATATAAACGATTGAGGATGTGTTGTTTTTGTGATTATTTGAGGCTTTCGAGTGATCTTTCTCGTTATTTTTTTGGTTCATTTTTTATATAATTTTGTATATGTTGATCAGCAAGCCATCAAAAGAGTCAATACTTCAATATTTAATAAGTATTTCTCTCTCAGGAATTTCATCAAACACCTTTGATGCAACCCATGAGTCAACTAATTATTGAAGCAAATTAGGGAAATTCTCGCCCAACTCATATCAAGATCATTAGGTGATAGCAATAATCTCAATGGAGCATTAATTCGATCATATAATGCCCATTGAAAACTTAAATATGCACATTGTGTATTAACAAACAGTTTCTGCACAGAAAGTGTTCGATGAAATGCCTCAATGAGATACAATCATATATCACAAGCAGAACATGTTGACCGATGAAAAAGTCAAACTGAAAGGAAATCAGGAACAATAAATCTTAACACATTTAGCAATCAAGATTTCTATTACAAAAGTTGGGATACAATACTCTTAAAAGAAGTTGAAAACTAACCTTTTTTCTCCTTCAATCCCATCTTAATCTTACCCATTACATTTACATCAAAATAAATCGGTCGTGTGAGAGATAAGATAATATATCAAACTTGAACTACTTCAGCACAAGATTAAATACATATTCAACTAAAAAAACCAACACTCAAACAGCCGGAAAATATTTGTTAAGATTAAATGGTAACGAGTAAAATTCTTCACTTCTTGTATCCGTATGAAACGAATGAAATTTGTCCCACCAATTTTTGCCTCTATCTTTTCTGATTGCACTATCGTTCTTTTTGTGAAGTGTGTTATCAAGAAAATATGCAACAATTCCCGCCACAAAAGCTTCAGATGAAAACGGGACGTTTACCATGTTGTTGAACTGCAAAAAAATCATATAAATTCAGGCCAAGATTTCAACTTTTTTTCATAAAGTCAACTTTAAGGTCTTTTAAAGTCAAACCCACCTATATTAAAGATGGGTCTTCAAAAATCTTGGGAAAAAAAAGAATCTTGAGAAAAAAAAGGAATCTTGAAAAATAAAAGAATCTTGAAAAATAAAAGAATCTTGAAAAAATAAAACTAAATTCTAGTAATATTTTGTTAGTTAGTTATATATACACATACCCATCTTCCAGAAGTGTGAACAGGCCCAAAACCTTTAATAGCTTCATATTCATTGAAATATTGGGGTACAGATAACCCCAAAAAGAGTGAAAACCCTAGTATGAATTTTGTTCTGAAGCTGTTGAGGTTGCAGAACTGAAGCAAACTTAAACCTGAGGAACCTACACAAACGTTAAAAGACGTAATTACCCTCGAATTCTCCATGAAATAAGATGATGGGAGGGGTATTTGTGTAAACTTACCCACGTAAGCGAAGAAAAGGCAGTACAGAGCAGCAACGATTGGTGCAGGGATTGAAGCAAATACTGCTCCAAATTTACCTGCATAATTATTTAAAAATTAAAACTTGTAATTTTGGTCCATTTATTTATGAACGTGTTAAATGGGTATAATGATAAAAAAGGAAATTGGTCAAACAGGTCAGTCAAATGGGTCGAAAGTTGCTCAAGCATTACTTATTAAAAAAATTAGACTGTTGGTGAAATTGTTTGGTTTTAAATCTTCTTTAACAAATGAAATATTTATTAAATATATGTATATTATTTAAAATATATATATATATAATAAATAGCATACCAAGAACAGAAAAGAAAATCATGAACCCTGCAGAGATCTGAACAACTCTTCGACTACCTACACGGGTCACAGCCAAAAGACCCGCATTCTCACTGCAATACAAAAATGAGTAAATTAATTCCAAAAATAATAATAAATTAAAAAATAATGATTTTGAAGCAAAAATGTAAGATTGTTACTCACATGGATACTGAAGATCCAGTCACAGTTCCAAACAAACCAGACAACAAAATGCCAATTCCCTAACCATCAAAAAATAACCACATTTTAAATTATTTTTATATAAAAAATGCAAATAGTAATACTTAATAATAATTACCTGCCAACCAATACCACGGCTTAAAATAGATGGAGGCAAAGGGGTTGCACTAGCATATCTAGAAACCGCCATGAAGCCACCAGTTGACTAATAATAAAAGTACAAAACGTAAAATATATTAAAAACATAAATAACGAATTACACAAAATATTTAAAAAATATTAAAAATAAATAAAGTAACCTCCACAAGAGCAACAAAAGCCGTCATCATCATCGCAAAAGCTTCACCGGCATCAAATGAAGGTGCTCCCCATTGAAACGGGTATGGAACTCTTATCCTAATAAAATTTAAATTAATTATATAACGATAAAAAATACAAAATCGAAAATCAATTATAAAATTACTAACCACGGTGCAGCTTCAATTAATCCAGATCGATCAGTACGACAGCTGGTTTGTGTTCGTTGTGGAGTGTGGTTGTAGGCCCCACCAACAGTAAGCAGATGAGCGTAAATCCACACAATTGCAATCGACATTAAAACAGCGAATTTCTCAAAGATCGATTTTCCTGAATGTATCATATGCGATACATACTGCACATAAACAATTTGAAGTTACATTTTTTATTTAATCGAGCCTGAAATATGGAGAATTATTTGCTTAATGTAATGTTGATATTATTACCTGCGATAATATCACTACAATTATTAGTTGTGGCAGCCCAATTTCAACACATCTTGCAACCTAAAAAAATAAAATAAAAATGAGGATATAATAAATAAAAATATATAATACTGTATTTGATTATACTTACCCCTGGGAATCCAAATTCATAGAGACCAAAACCAGCAAGAGCAACCAAAGGAGCAGCAGAAAGGGGACTCAAGAATCTGTTATGATATTTGAAAAATAAATTAAAAAATTGATTATTTTTTACTTTTTTGTGTTAGGTAAAAGTGAGAATGATTCAGATTTTCGGATCATTTTAGGGTCAAAATAATCAAGTTTGGTAAGGTAGGTAAAAAGTGGTTGTAAGAAAAACAATCATTGAGTTAAATATAAAAATTACCTGCAAATCCCTAACTTTAGGGGGTGTTTGGATTTGTGTTTTAGAACTGATTATCAGTTTATATTATTTGGATAAACAGATTATGTTTCTAATTATTTAAGGGTCAAATCCTAAAAACAAATTATCTGATTATTTAATATCATATAATCACTTATAAAATACACATTTCTATCTAATTAAGGATCAACTAATGAAATAATTATAGCTAATTAAACGGTTTGATGAATTTTAAACCAACCTTGCAACGTTTCGCCAAAGACCACTAAACCCTAAAACAATTTGAAGTGTTGAAGCAACAATCAAAGCACCTTGAATTGCACGCATTGTCTTTTTAAATTTCTGAGCAAAATTAACAAAAACATTACAAAACTAGTCCAAATCTTTCGACATTTTATTTAAGGATTTTTTTTTTTAAAAAAATCATCAAATTAACCAACCTCTATAGGATCCGGATCATTCCATCGATTAGACAAAATGATTGAAATTGTGGCGGCTACAAAAGTATAAGAACCCCCAATTACAGCAGGTAACCTAGTACCAAACAAAGTCTGCAACAAAGTGTTCCAACCAGCAACAAACAGTAGAGTTTGAATGACTATTGCTTTTTCCTCCTGAATCAAGATTCATTAATATAATTTCATTTGAATAATATTTTTTATAAAAATAAAAAATAATTATTTTAATGTCTTACATTTCCACCTCCCATTTGAGGAACAAGAGCAGTGGGAATGATAACTGTTGTCCCAAGCATTACCAAGTAATGTTGAAAACCAAGTAGAATAGCTTCAGCTGCAACATTATGTAAATATTAAATTAATGATTATTTTGGATTTTATATTACATTTGTCCATTTTAGTCATTATACAGATTTATGACTAATTGAGTCACTAAAATATGGTATTATGTCATGTTTCGGTCATCTGGCAACCTGGTGACATGATAAAGTGATGACATGGCACTAGCCACCTCAGCAAGTTACCAGTTCATTCATCAGGTTGCCAAATATATCAAACGTTTTAGACAAAGAAAACCCTAACCATAATTTGTGAAACAGTTGTTAATCACATAATCACAGTTTTTATACAGAAGAAGCATATCCAAACACTATTTTCTTGTGCCTGTGTTTTGTTAATAATCTGATTCCTATTATTCTCAGTATTAAAACCAAACACCCACTTAATATAAATGGAATTTTCACTAGATTATTAAAACTTATTTTTCATATACTCACCCAAAAAAATATGCAGATTCAAGTCATTCAACCAAAATGAATAAATATCACTAAAGTTGACTTAGTTTGACTGAAATTTCGGAACCCAAAACCAGATTCTACAACAAATGAAACAAAAAGAATATAAACATAACCTTAATTTCTCCGAAGATGCTAAAGATAAAAAGAAAGTGTAAAGAACAAATTTAAAAACTATAAAAAGAAAGATGAAATAATCAAATGAGAATCAGAATGAATTGATACCAAGAATCTTAAAGAAAACCCTAAAAAGAAACATAATCTAAGAACCAACAACTTACCATATAAATAATTTTAAATTTAATTTATATCACAAAAATAAATAAATAAATAAACTCACGCCATGGGGGTGGACTTGTAATGCAGTAAGTAACACCAAGTAGTTGATCTTTTGGTGGGTGTGGCGCCGGCTCATCGGACTTCCCTCCGCCTCCACCTCCGGCCATGTTTTTGTTTCTCCGGCGAACTTAAAAGCTTATAAAATACCACTTAAATCTGTAAAATGAAGAAAACCCAGATCGGAAATGCGTTATAATTCCTGAAAATGGAGTGATTTTGATAAAGAAGATATGAGAAATGACAAAGATTTTGGGGAGGAAACAACCCACATGGAGCAGTAGTAATGGACACACCCACTACCACTACAGGTGTGTAATTTGTTGAAATGGATAAACGACAAACAAGGTAAATAGTGTGTGTTTTCAGTGAATTAAATGGTATAAATGTTTTTTTATATTCACAAATTTTTATTTAATCTTTACTCAACAAATCCCATTTTATTCCAAGAAAGCTACGTTTCACCGGTTTTTAATTCTTTTAGCCACTAAGGAGACAGGAGCCATGTAGAAATTTATTGGAGTATGAAATATTCAAAAAAAGATATCCATTTAGTTTGCTATGATTTTAGATAAAGCCCCTTAAATCTGACGATTATGTTGAAGGTTTAATGTTAAGGTAGTGATTTTGGGATCACATAAATTATTTCAAACATCACAACAACTGTTTTATAGTACTTGTACAATAGGCTTTAAATGTTGTACAATGTGGTAGATGAAGTAATTTGTGTGATCTCAAAATCACTACCCTTAATATGTTATGTATTTATTGAACTACAAGTTGCTAGATATAACAGCCAAAGTATTAACTTTTCATAAATAAACATTTTACATCCTCTTAAACGCATGTTTTTAATCTATAAAGTTTATAATTTCATTTCAATAATTTTTTTATCTAAAGTTTATAATTTCATTTATATTGAAAGATAAAACTCTGATTGTGTATTTATTATTCTTTCTAGACCTGTGCCAACATCACTGTCGATCTTGTCGCCTAACTGACATTGTTGGCACGACCTCGTCGATTGGTTTTGTCAGTGATTTTTTTCAGTATACCGAACAAGAAGCAATGAATGTGAAGGAGGAAGAGATAGAAGCAAAGGGAAAGATGAGATGAGAGTCTAGGGGTGTAAATGAGCCGAGCCGAGCCCGAGCTCGACTAGGTTCGAGCTCGGCTCGTTTAAGTTTTAAGGAGCTCGAGTTCGAGCTCGGCTCGTTTCGAGCCTTATATGTAAAGCTCGGGCTCGGCTCGTTTAGGTTTTCGAAGGTTCGGGCTCGGCTCGATTAGGCTCATTTAAGCTCCCATATACACAAAATATATAAACTTTTTTGTTTAATTATAATATTTAATATATTATGTAAGCACAATTTATTTTTATATTATGTTATATACATATATATGTATAGTATACATACACACATAAGTATAAAAATATATAATATATAATTGTATTTTTGTAATAATTAATATATATGTGCTCGTTTAGGCTCGCGAGCCTAATCGATCTTAGTGGATCAAGCTCGGGCTCGAGCTCGTTTAATAAACGAGCTCTTAGTTAAGCTCGAACTCGGCTCATACTCGTTTAAGCTCGGCTCGTTTCGAGCTTTTAACGAGCCGATCCCGAGTAGCTCACGAACGGCTCGGCTCGTTTTCACCCCTAGATGAGACCGATGGTTGGGTTTGTTTAAAAATTAATTTTCTAAATTTTAATATGTTAAGTTTGAAGTTTTTTTCTTTATTTATTTCTTCTTTTTAACAGATTTCTATTATATTAAAGAAAATTTTTATTTTTATTTTTGATGAGTTTTAACATATTAAGCTTGTATTTTATTAAAAGATATAATGTAACTATGGTAAAACTTAATAATGAAAGAAGAAATATCTTGTTATCATAATACTCCCTCCGTCCCACTTTAATTGTCCACTACAAAAAAGCACACAGTTTAAGAAAAGTACATTAATTATATAATGTCACCAATCAAATTTTCTCTTTCTCACTTAAATGTTTTTTGATTGGTTGAAATTTAAGAAACGATACTCTTTGTAGGACAAACTAAAATAGTATACTGGATATTTAAAATGGGACGGAGGGAGTATCTCTTAAAGCTAAGAAGTCCAAAAATCACGAGCCATGGTTTTGAAACACGAAGAAAGTGGGTGTAGTACCAAAATTAAGAAATTTATGAGACCCCACCAATAAATTTTCAAAAAGTTCATGATTTATTATGATTTGTCAACAAAAAAGGATAGAAGAAAAAGTAATTGCTGTAGGAAGTGCCTTTTTTAAATAATGAATTAATTTGATAATGTATTTATATGAACGGATCACTATATCAGAGAAAAAGAAAAGCTTCATATCTTAGATGAGAAGTCCTTTTAAAGAAGGAACCTAAAAAATGTAAGATGTTAATAATTATATTTTTACTGAAAAATAAAAATTGAGATTTATGTATTCTGGAATGACAGCATTAAAAGTTAACTAAGATATTGTATAATGTGTAGTGTGAATGGTTTTATTTAAATGCTTGATATTTATTTAAATTATTATCTACTACAAACATTTCATTTCTATATAATTGTTCTTGTGCATTTATAAAAATGTATTATTTTGTCAATTTATTTCCACTTATGGATGTGTATAACTGTATAAGATGGTTATATTTAGTACTCGCCTAAAATTGTAGAGGTCAAGTTATTTATACACGCAAACAAAATGTCTATAAATTAATTGTAACGAAATTGTTTATACAATCCAATATTTTATTTGTATTCAGATTTAAAAAAAAAAAGGACTGAAATTGATTATTAGATTGACCATGAGTCTAGTTAGGGCTGTCAAATCGTGCTATCGTTTCGTGTTTCTGGATAACACGACACGACACGAATTCGTTCAACACGAAAACAACACGAAAACAACACGACACGAAGTCGTGTTTTATTTTGGTAACACGAACACGACACGATTAAAAAACGATAAACACGACAACACAAAATAAATAACAAATTTCTAACTTATTACTGTTGTAAACTTTATATATTCGGTGATTATATAAATAGATAATTAAGATATTAAAACAATATTTGATATTGATAATTCAATATCAAACCCAACAAATAAGAAAGAACCAAATGGAATGAACACACCTGATTCTTGATGAAATAACAAATCGCATGTAGAACCCCAGGATTTGATGAAATAACAAATCGCACTTGATGAAATAATTAAGATATTACGCGCTCTATCTGCTGCAAGCCTCAGCGTAGAACCCCAGGTTTGATGCAGTTGATCGGTGTGTTCTTACAGCAAAAGAATCACCAATAACACAAAGTTGTTTACTCGGAAACAAGAAGAACATGAGCAAAACCACGCACCGGTATTAACGATGGACGACCAACACTATCGATAGGGAGCGATTGTTATTTTTCGTGTGTCTTTCTTCACAACCATGAAGTCCCTTTTATAGGGCCACAAGTTGAAACCTTCGTTTTATGACCATTAACCGACTTAATGATGAGGCTAAAAACTATCGGTTTAATGCCGACATTGATACGCCATAATTCTAATGAAACATCATTAAACGGTCAGTTTTTCAAAGGTCTACGGTCTCGGCTCGTCTCGTCTCGTCGCGCGTGTGAGTTAGTCAGTAATCCTCCACTAAAGCCTTTGAAGACTTGAGGCATTAAAGAAATTATAAACTCAAAAAATATTCTTCCACCCACTAATGTGAGAACTTGCCAACTTGCAATTATTAATTAATCTCTCAAATAATTAATTAATATTTCCAACAATCCCCCACCAAGTTGGAAAGTTTCCTTTCATTCAGACAGATGTTGTCACCTGGGTGTCACGAAGATTAAACCCAAGTTTAATGTGAGCAAACAAGAAGAGATTGATTCAATGATATCCTAATAGGTTTAAACCAAGAACCTTAATAACCTCCTCGGTTTACCCCCACACAACATATGGCATCTTTGTGTTCTCTCTGAGCACTAATATGGCCATGTGCTAAAATCCTTTTCATGAACCTTTAGAAGACAAACCAAAGTCTTCATTTGAGGCGGCACCACCTCTAGATCAGATAGGCAAAATTTTACAACATCTTCGTTGCTTTGATGTCTCCAAAATTTTGTTAAGGGTATTAACTCATCCTCGTTCTCGGCAACAACGTACTATCCTACCTCACATGGATCTATCACGATTTATAGTACCTTTTATCATTAGTAATTTCGTTATTACCCATTAAACTTGAAAAATAGGAGCACTAAGTTCAAGTTGGGTTTCCATTACTAGCGATTCTAGTTTGGTTTTTAGACCCATGACTCTCGCGGTAGATATAACCAAATCTCTCGTCAGAGGTTTGGTAAACGGATTTGCCAAGTTCTTCGTTGTCTTGACATAAACAACTTTGATGGTACCACTATCAATTAGTTGTCTCACAGAATGATGTCAAAGACCTACGTGTCTCGACTTCTCATTATATTCATAATTATATACTTTAGATAGTGTGGCCTCACTATCACAATACATGAGAATTAAAGGCATCAGAATATCCCACAAATGGATGTCCAAGAGTAGATTTCTAATCCACTATGCCTCTTTGCCTACAACGGCTAAAGCAATAAGCTCAACTTCCATCGTTGAATGAGCTATACATGACTGTTTCTTGCTCACCCAAGAAATAGCCCCACCAGCTAGTGTATAAATCCATCCACTTGTGGATTTAGTATCACTCATGTTATCAATACAACTGGCATCTGAATACCCCCACTAGTATACTAGAATTTGACGTGTAAGTCAACTCAAGATTACTAGAATCTGACTATCTGACCTTTTGACTTTAATACCAAGAATGGTATCCACTTCTCTTAGATCTTTCATCTTAAAGTCCGAGGATATGTATTTCTTTGTATCAAGTATACCTTGTAGGTGAATGCCAATGATCAACATCTCATCAACATAATTACAGATAACTACGGTGTATTCGGTTGTGCATTTGGTGTAGATACATCTGTCAACACTATTATGCTTCAAATAAAATGCAGATACATTGGTGTCAAATCTCTCATGCCACTGTTTTGGAGCTTGTTTCAAACCGTACAGTGATTTAATAAGTCTACAAACTTTGTTTCCTGTCCGGATACAATGAAACCTTCAGGTTGCTCCAAGTATATCTCCACCTTGAGATATCCATTTAGAAAGGCTATCTTCACATCAATTTGATGAATGTACAATCCTTTTAATGCTGAGATGCTATAAGAGTTCTCATAGAACTAATTCTAGCAACCGGTGCATAAGTATCGAAATAATCAATACCTTCTCTTTGTCTATAACCTTTAGCGACTACTCTCACTTTATAGACAAATATTGATCCATCTAGATGATACTTCCTCTTGAATATCCATTTAGATTCTATGGGTCTCATACCCTTGGGAAGATCAGCTAACTCCCAAGTTCCGTTTCCCATAATTGAATCCATTTCATCATTAATGAAATCCTTCCATAAAGGAGCCTCTCGCGATGTTATGGCTTCAGTAAAAGTCTTAGGATCATCATCTAAGTTAATAGCTAAAATGACCTCTCTCGTCACCTTAGATTGAGATCCTTAACCAAGTATGAAAAGAAAAACGTCTCCAAAATTATTTTCCCTTCTAACCCTTGTACTTCTCTTTGGTTCTTCTACAACAGAAGAATGTGGTTCTTCTACAACAAAAGAAGATGAGATAATAACTCGAGAAGTACTGGGTGCTAGAATATGATTAAAGCTGGGATTGGAGTTTTCATCATATCATATTAACCTATCCTCGAAGAACTCCACATCTCTGGATTCTACACGACACCTGATTCTTTATCCAACAATCGGTAGGCCTTTCTATTCTGAGCATACCCGATGAATATACTCTTCATAGCTCGAGCTCCCAACTTGGATCGTTTAGGCTCAGGTGTACGATAATAGGTTAAACACCCCCACATTCTTAGATAATCAAAGTTAAGTTTTCTTTCATTCCATAACTCATATGGGCTAGAAGGAATCACACGACTAGTGATTCTGTTGTGCACATAACATGCAGTCAACAAAGCTTCCCCCCACAGATTGTGTGGCAAACCCGATTGATTCAACATACAGTTGACTATTTCAACAAGGGTTTAACTCTCTCTTTCAACTAATCCATTCGGTTGGGGAGTATATGGTGAAATTCTTTAATGCTTGATATCAATCTCTTCACAGAATGTATCAAACTCATGATTAAAGTATTTTCCGCCTCTTTCTAAGCGAATAATGTTTATGTGTTTGTCATGTTGGTTTTCAGCCTTGCACTTATACAGTTTGAATGCATTAAAAGCTTCATATTTTGAATGCAACAAGTAAACATGTAAATAGCGCCTAGAGTCACCACAAATTGTAATGAAGTATCTATTACCTCCACACGTGAGTATTCCATTCAGTTCACAAATATCTCAAATAGATCAACTCTAGTAATGATGTAATTCTTTTGACACTTGAAAAAATTTCTTTGTAAACTTTGATTTTATACAAGTTTCACATTTGTCAAAATCTTTATCATTTACTTTTATCAATTCTTTAGATTGCGTTTTTAGTGTGAGCTAACCTTTTATGGCATAAATAAATTGAACACACAATATAATTTGAAAAACTATTTCATTAATTCGAAACTTAGTTACATCATCACTAACGATATTGTCACTAACGCTGACAGTATCATACTCTCACGATTATAAAGATCAACATTTAACACATAATCATTGGATATAGATACAACATTATCTCATCCATCACCACATGGATCAAGCTTATACATTCCACCCATGTTGATGGTTAGACCCACAAGTAACCCATCTTTGGAGAACACAATATGACCATTTTTATTACCAACTTGTAACCATTTTTGTCAAATTTGTTCTCAGATATAAATCCCTTAGAGATTCAGAATGTTAGCACCACTGTGCCAATATCATGAACATGTACTCTATGGCGGTCAACACGTGTCACCACAGTTCCTTCTCGAACCATACCATAAATTTGGAAACTATCACGCTTTCCACAAACATGAATGTTAACTCCATAATCCACAAACCAGTCTCGGGCCTCCATCACCCGAGTAATTGAGGTAGTCATATTGACTCCTACATGACCCACACTTGCACCCAAGTGGGTTAGATTTGCAACAACATTTGCAATTCCATTTACATAAGCAAAATCCGATCTCCCACCTGACACGTGGTACACACTCAATCTGACTTTACTCTTTTGATCTCTTATGAGATTTTCCTTCTCAATAAGGAAGTGTTTCAACAAAACATCCAAAGAGTAGTCCTCAGATTTGTGAAACTCCAAGTATTTAACCACATTCAAGGAAAACATTATTTAGTCAACCCTTTTCAGTAGCTCTATTCGAATACAACCAGGAAAGACGGTGAGGGTAGACAGCGCTAGTGCGTATCGGAACTACCCCCATTTGGAGTCAGAAAAACCGTCTTTATCTTTCCTAGACATTGTAATAAGAATATGTGAGCCTATTTGGGGATGATTGATAATTTATTCCACTTATAGGTTCAATACAATGCTTAATGATACACAGCTGGAAAGATTCCGTTTAACACTAAAATTATCTATTTTGTATAATCATGATTTTTCAAATAGTACACTTTTCAAACATAAAAGTATCTTGAAATAATCTATATACAAGATATAATAATTAACTCAATTATAATGCTTCAATCATAAGCACGATAATTAATATACCATCCACTTTATACGAGATTATATTTTTTACTAGAAAAAACCTCTTGTTTTAACTTGTCTATTAGATTAAAATAGATATTTAAATGTGTCAAAACAATATAAGTCTATTAAATACCCATAATTAGAAAAAATGTAACTCATACAATTTAAACTAAATAGTCATAATAATCTCTTTTAAAGCAATTAATCAATATATATATATATATATATATATATATATATATATATATATATATATATATATATATATATATATATATATATATATATATATATATATAACATTTACATAATGTCTCAAATTTTTTTATTAATCACCGAATATATATATATCTAATCACCATGGAATCTTAATCACCGAATATTTTATAAAAGAAAATATGTGTATATATTATATATACACAATAATATATAACAAAATAAAAACCTTAAAGATTGTTGTAAACTATATATATTCGGTGATTATATAAATAGATAATTAAGATATTAAAACAATATTTGATATTGATAATTCAATATCAAACCCAACAAATAAGAAAGAACCAAATGGAATGAACAGACCTGATTCTTGATGAAATAACAAACCGCACGGAATTGTGATTCCTGTCCTTTAAGGTTTTTACGCGCTCTATATGCTGCAAGCCTCAGCGTAGAACCCCAGGATTTGATGCAGTTGATCGGTATGTTCTTACAGCAAAAGAATAACCAATAACACAAAGTTGTTTACTCGGAAACAAGAAGAACATGAGCAAAACCACGCACCGGTATTAACGATGGACGACCAACACTATCGATAGGGAGCGATTGTTATTTTTCGTGTGTCTTTCTTCACAACCATGAAGTCCCTTTTATAGCGCCACAAGTTGAAACCTTCGTTTTATGACGATTAACCGACTTAATGATGAGGCTAAAAACTATCGGTTTAATGCCGACAATGATACGCCATAATTCTAATGAAACATTATTCAACGGTCAGTTTTTCAAAGGTCTACAGTCTCGGCTCGTCTCGTCTCGTCGCGCGTGTGAGTTTAGTCAGTAATCCTCCACTAAAGCCTTTGAAGACTTGAGGCATTAAAGACATTATAAACTCAAAAAATATTCTTCCACCCACTAATGTGAGAACTTGCCAACTTGCAATTATTAATTAATCTCTCAAATAATTAATTAATATTTCCAACAATTACATGCTAAAAACACGACAAACACGACAAAATCATAACTATCGTGTTAATTTCGTGTTAATCTCTGAACACGAACACGACACGACTTCGTGTTTGTTTTACACGACACGAACACGAATTCAAATTTCAATTTCGTGTCAATTTCGTTTCGTGTATTTTTGTCGTGTCGTGTTAGGTTTTGACAGCCCTAGTCTAGTAGTACAAAAGAAAATATCCCCAATATATATTAGTAGTCATTCTCTCTTTTAAATTGTCGTAACTGAGGACATCTCAAAACTTGCATCAAGTTTATATTGAGTTTTATTATAAGATGCATATATAAGAAGATACATACATTAAATTGCAATGAATTCATGTTTGAGCCAAAAATAATACCTTAAATTGCAACGAATTCATATTTGCGTCAAAAATTAGTACTTAGGGAACTGTAAGCTAACTTTACAATTTCATTTTGATTTACTAGAAGCACCTTAAATTGCAATGAATTCATGTTTGCGCTAAAAATTAATACCTTGAAATTGTAAGCTAACTTTACAATTTCATTTTGATTTACTAGAAGTACAAGAAGAATTAGTAGCAACTTATTAAACCGAATACTTGTATTAAAGTAAACGGATAAGGTTTTTTTGTTTTTATAAGTTATTCAGGGAGTGCGAGTCTTTAATTTTGATATATGCAGTTTAAGTGAAGTATCTTTATGAGTGTTTATATTGACCTTTATTATTATTGTGCTAGATATATATAAGAGATAAATTAATAAATTGTATTGAAACACAATGGTATATCAAGTTGTCGGTTTTTACTACATCCCAAAACGGATCGAGACCCTAAAAACGCGTTCCGTATTGAAAAATAAAAAAGGTGTTTATAAATTATGATGATGTAGACCCAATTATTAAAGCAATAAAGCAAATTGAATAAAAAGGAGCCCCAAATTCAACAAAGGGGTGCATTGGATGTACAAAACAATATGTACACTTTTTAATATAACTAAAAAATAAAAGGACACCGACACGTTCTTTTGTGGACTTAGATGATTTTAATAATTAACAATGGTGACAATTATTCTTATATGCATATTACATGATACAAGTATAAGGTATAGTTATATATATTTTTTAAATAAATATACAAGAGAATTAAAAATAGGATCAAGAGAAACGAAGAACAACAAGAAACAACCAAGAAAAATTAACAAACTCAACCCGGGTCAAAGCTATTTGGGTTTGATGCCAACTCGTCCAATAAAATCTGTTTTTCGCTTCTATATTTTACCTCAAAAGGAGAATTACGTTGAATGAATTGAAATATGTCTTCTTGAATATTCTTTTCGCTATCATGTTCATTAGCAAACGCCATCATATCCCTTTAATTTCAAACCGACAAAATAGTTGAATAAATAGCTCCACTAATAGCTAGTTAAATGGAATATATTAAGCATCTAGATAGACATATCAAATTCACCTCATTTCCACACATAATCTACATATAATATATATATTTACATGACTAACAAATGTATATCCATTTAGAATTGTATATCATAATAAATTGCCAAATAAATAAAGTAAGATTTAATATATACCTTACTATAGAATTTAAAACACAAGCAAGTCATTTCAAAATACGATATACATGAGCAGATTCCAAATTATTGACCTTGAAATTGAATGATGACTTTATCTGTCCATTTTTATGTTGGAATTATATGTAAAATTGCCTTTCAACTTTATTCTTTTTATCAAAAGTGATAGGAAAGGGTTGAGTTGAGCCCCCATCAAATATCGCTTTCAATCTTGGATTATCTCTTATATATTGCTTCTTGATTAAAAATCTAAACTAAAAATAAAGCTTTGCTAGAAGGTAAAGGAAAAGACAAAATATGTACACACGTATTTATTAAAGGAAAATAAGGACAAGATGTTAAGAAATGTATAAGAATTTATATATCAATCTATAATTAACTCGTGTATTTTAAGAATCATACATCTATTAATGAAAATACTATACTTTTATGCATGTAATAATTTGGTTAAAAATAATTTTAAAGATCTAACAAAATTCTTTATTAAAATACCCATCAAATTTTTTCAATATCACATTGTTGTGTTGGCCTAGAGGGGCCAAAAGGAAAAAGTGTCTTTGATTGTGTCTTATTGTTTTCTCTAGTATAAATTAAAACTTTTCGTATTTTAATGAACTTACTTTATTATTGTGGCACTGACTATGAACAAGTGGAATAAAATTTTCACATGCATTTCTCATATTATAGACACACATCGCATACTTAAGACTTATCATGTCGTAATTGTATTGATAGGTAACCTGTTGACTTTTAAATAAAGGTCGTAAATTAAGAAAATGACGATCATGATTTTGATAGTCATAACCTATATATATGCTTACCGACATAGCTAATAGGCATGTAAATGAATCGAATATTCAAAGAACCGTTTGGAGGGAGTTTGTGTATGTTCTTTCGTTTAGTCGAACGAATGAATACAACACGTTTTTATGTTTGTTTAGTTAAACACAACATATGTCCCCTCGTTCAATTACGTTAATGAACATGTGTATTTGTTCGTTCGTTAGTGCCCGTTTACGTTCGTCCATGAACGTTCGTTTATGTTCAGATTCTGTATAAAATATCAATTGTTCGTTTTTGTTCATATCTTTGTTTTTCCATACATACTAGTTAGAGTACAAGGTATGGATATGGTGTTAAAGCCATGTTAAAGTTTCTTTTTTTTTTCTGCTTTTTAACATATATACTTTATTTTAATTGATTTCAATGTTTTGACTGAAATCTTTCAAAGATTTAATTGTGATTCCATATCTTCTACATAAACAACTTATGTTTTTGATTGTCCCCCTTTCAAGTTTTGTAAATATGCTTTATATTTATGTTATCCATATTGTTCACAATGCCTCCTTGTTTATTTCCGTTCGTAAACATTCATTAAATCGTTCGTTTATGTATGTTTATTCGTTTGTTTACGCTCTTTCGTTTATGTTATTTTATCTTTTTACTGATTTGTTCACAAACATTTAAATTTCTAAACGTTTAAAATACATTGTCAATACTAAAACATTTTAATTATATAAATGTAGTACTTCACATCTTCTTTATCCGAAATAAAACACGCATTTGAGAATTCAACGACTTGCATGAGAAAATAAAAGTTTAGATGCCTACACAGCACTGCCAACCGTGCTCGTCTTCACCTCGTCAATTTAATTTTTCAAAGGTTATTTCGGAAGCAGTCTTTCTAGAAATGTCTATATTTCATCTCTTTATATAATGTCTCTAACGAGATTGAATACGGTTGTTGTACTATTGTATTGGCTTGATATATCAAGGAAAAATAGAACTAATGGAACGTGAGATGTTGCTTTCAAATCAATCATACAAGGGGACCAATTTCCCACCCACCAAACATGCCCTAACTTCATCGTACAATATAACCAAAATTATTTTGCCACTAACTTTTTGTTTACATATTTATAGATGTTCTATAAAAAGTTATACTCCGTAAAATTGATACTCTAATTAGTTACATCCACACCTATGACAGATTCGTCAACAACATATATAATATCCATAATTTATAGATGTGTACCAAGAGATCGAATTTGTAATCTCTAAATAATTATCCGGGAATCCTTATCACCAGATGATTTACGCGCATCAAAAATAGACATGCACAAACTGGTTTTAAAAAAAACGAACCGATTTCAAGTTCAGTTAGTGGTGGTCAAAATTGGATCATATTGGAACCGGATTCAGATTGAAAACTTAGAAACCGGTAGAAACCAGATTGGAACTAGTTTTTGCGCATTTACTGATAGGTTACCCTTTTCGAGCAAGGTGTGCTCCAAACAAGAAGGCAGAGATAAAAGGAAAATTCATAAAAAAATACTCATTCCATAACCATAATGTTTACAAAGAAAGGCTATATGTAGCCTGTGGACAATTCCACTTTGGGTAAATTAACTAAACGATAAAAGACAAAAAGAAACATTCTCACTCCCACATAATATCCCAACAGAATCATGTGGTGAAATCTGCCAGGTGGCCTGGCCGTTTGGTGGTCCTCTTCCCCTTGGTGAGTGCTATGGCCATGTTGTTATCATTCCTCCCTTCTTCAAGATTGACCTTGTCCTCAAGGTCAAAGTTTGGGTACCTCTTTTTAAATTCAAGTATTGGTTCCCAAGTTGCTTCCTGCTCTGAGGCATTAAACCATTTTACCAAGACTTTTGGCGGTTCGGTAGTACGGTTAACTTTTAAAATAGCCTGCGGAACTAGACACGTGGGTCGGATCTGTGGTAATGGTTCTGGATCGGTAGGGTCTGGCCCGTTGTATTCCCTCAGTAGCGACACATGAAAAACTGGGTGAATGGAGGCAGTGGGTGGTAATTCCAACTTGTAGGCAACATTCCCAATCTTGGCAATTATCTTGTAAGGCCCATAATATCTTTTAGAAAGTTTCTGAGAGTCTCTGCTAACAAGTGAGTGCTGCCTGTACGGTTGTAGTTTAAGCAACACCCAATCACCGACATTAAAATTTTTATCTCTTCTATGTTTGTTAGCTTGTTGCTGCATTCTGTTTTGAGCTCGAGTCAAATTGTTCTTTAGGGTAATTAACAGAGCAGTTCGATGTGTGAGGTTGAGGTCAAGTTCCTCATTTTTTGAATTCCCTTGAAGATAATGAGGGATGGACGGGGGAGGGCGCCCGTATACTGCCTCGAATGGGGTCATTTTAATCGAGGATTGCCACGCCGTGTTATATGACCATTCAGCCCATGATAAGTACCTGGTCCATAAGCGAGGCTCGTCAGCGACAAAACATCGAAGATAATCTTCCAAACATCGATTCAATACTTCTGTTTGTCCGTCTGACTGTGGGTGGTATGCACTACTCATTGCCAACACTGTTTTGTTTAGGGTAAACAATTCCGACCAAAATTTGCTTATGAAAAGCGGGTCCCTATCGCTTACAATTGACTTAGGAAAACCATGAAGACGAATAAACTGAGTTGTGAAAACTTCCGCTAATTTCTTGGCGTCTATTTTTGGTGGTAGTGCAATAAAGTGAGCTGCTTTAGTTAATCGGTCGACGGTTACTAGTATTGAAGATTTTCCGGACGATGGTGGTAATCCCGTTATGAAATCCATCGAAATTTCATCCCAAATGAGCTCCGGGATTGATAACGGTTGTAATAGCCCCAATGGTGGCTGTGTACTGTACTTCACTTGTTGGCATTCTTTACAAGTTGAAATGAACATTTCAACCGATTTCTTTAATTTGGGCCAATAAAAACTTAGTGAAATTCTTGACAGAGTACGCTTAATCCCCGCGTGGCCGCCCGTGGGTGATGAGTGAAATTCTTGAAGAATAATTTGCTTGAAATCAGGGATATCGGGTACAAAGATTCTTTGTTTATAGTAGACTAACCCGTTCTTGAATGATAGAAATGGTGTCCCCTGATTGATCTTGTTAACCACGTTTTTCCCTTCCTCATTTTCTGACCAAAATTTTCTGAAATCATCCAGAAACTTGAAAACCGGTGATGAAACATTGGTTAAGCTAAACAATTCTTGGCGGGATAGAGCATCAGCAGCTTTGTTTTTTGATCCCGCTCGGTAAACGATGTCATAATCGAATCCCAGCAATCTCGTGAGCCATTTTTGTTGTTCCGGAGTTTGAATGGTCTGAGTTAGCATCGATTTTAAACTTTGGTGGTCGGTGATGATAGTAAAGTGTCTACCAAGCAGATAATGACGCCATTTTGTCACCGCAGAGGTAATAGCAAACATTTCTCGAGCATATGTTGACGCTGATTGTAATCTTGATGATAGTTTTTTGCTAAAAAAAGCAATTGGGTGTTTGTGTTGGCTCAGAATTGCTCCAACCGCCACCCCCGAAGCGTCTGTCTCGACCACAAAGGGTTGTGTGAAGTCTGGTATTGTCAAAACCGGTGCTGTAGTCATTGCCTCTTGTAACTGCTTAAAAGCTTCACTTTGTTTTTCTCCCCATTGGAAGTTATCTTTCTTTAATAATTCCGTTAATGGAGCTGCCAAATCAGCATAGTGTTTTACAAACTTCCTATAGTAACCGGTGAGTCCCAAGAATCCACGTAATTGCTTGATTGTGATTGGTTTGGGCCATTGTTTAATAGCTTCGATCTTGTCCGGGTCGGTAGCTACTCCTTCTAGTGTGATAATGTGGCCCAGAAAAGCAATTGACTTTTGACCAAAGGAACATTTTGATTCTTTGACATAAAATTTGTTCCTTTGCAACAAGGTTAACACGTGAGACAAGTGTTGCATATGCTCTGTAAATGTCTTGCTATATATCAAGATATCGTCAAAGAAAACTAACACAAATTTCCGTAATTCTTCCCGAAATAGCGTATTCATGGAAGCTTGGAATGTGGAAGGAGCATTTGCTAGGCCAAATGGCATGACTATAAATTCGAAGTGACCATCTGTAGTTCTAAAAGCTGTTTTAGAAGTGTCCCCGGGGTGTAAACGAATCTGAAAATATCCCTGGCGTAAATCGAGTTTGGAAAAGAATTTGGCGCCATACAATTCATCTAGTAGCTCATCTATTGTGGGGATTGGAAACCTGTCTTTTATGGTGATTGAATTCAAAGCCCTGTAGTCCACACAAAATCTCCATGTTCCATCCTTTTTTTTAACTAGCAAGACCGGAGATGAGAAAGGGCTAGTGCTTGGCTTGATTACCCTTTCCTTAAGCATTTCTGAAATTAGTCGGGTGATTTCAGTTTTTTGAAACTGTGGGTAACGGTAAGGTTTTACGTTAACTGGTTTTGAATTCGGAATTAAGTGGATATGATGGTCATGAATTCTATGTGGTGGTAGTTGTGTCGGGGCCTTGAAAACTTCTGTGAATTGGTTTATAATGTTTGAAATGGTTGGGTGTGGATCGGGTTGATTAATGGGAACAGTGTCGTCTGAAAGTGACAGGAAGGTGAAGGCGAGGACAGAGTTGGTATCCATTGCCCGACGAAGCAGTGAGTGGGATGTTTGTGTTATGGGTGATGGGCGGTTCCCGTATATTGTTGTTTCTCGACCTTTATAGAAGAAGGTCATTGTAAACTCAGAGTGATCAGTTAAAATAGGACCCAAAGTGCACAACCATGGATGCCCCAACACCAAATCACAACCATGAATTGGGAGGATGTGTAAACCCGAACTGAATTCCGTTTCTTGAATGGAAAAAGGTGCTGAAGGAAGTAAACCTTCAGTTTGCAGGAAGTGTCCATTGCCGACTTTGACAGGGAATTTCGATGGAATTGGTTTTGGAAGAGATAATGATTTCACGCAATCTGGGTGAATGAAATTTTGAGTACTTCCGCTGTCAATTAATGTATTGAAATGTTTACCCTGGATGATTGAAGTGCAACGGAAGGTCGATGGTTGATCCGTACCTGTGAATGATAACATGTTGATTGAAAAGAATTCTTCTTGATGACCCGTATTTGTGAGGAGATCGATAAAAGGATCAGGTTCAGAAGGAATTGGGGGTGTTTCTAGGTTAATCGTTGCTTCGGTTTGTATCGGGTCATAGTCCGGGTAATGGACTAAGGAATAGAACTGGGCTTTGCATTTGTGACTTGGGCTAAATTTCTCGTCACATTTAAAACAAAGGCCCTTTTCTTTTCGTATTTGGACCTCAGCTGGGGAAAGCCTTTTAAAATTGGAAGGGTTAGGGTTTAATGGGTTCGTTGTACGATTTGTACCCTTCGCTTGGATGGTTGTACCTGAATTAACGGGTGTGTAATCATTCTGGGTGGTTTTCGTCGTCTGAAGATTACTCGATGACGATGGGGTTCGTTGGTACGGTTTTGATGAATACGTTGGTGTAATTTGAGAGGCAATTTTATCTTCAATAAGCCGAGCTAATCCCATAGCTTCGGCTGTTGAATTCGGTTTTAAAATTTGAAGCTCTCTTTGAATCTCAGGTTTCAATCCCGACAAGTATATGTTAAGAAGGGATCTAGGGGAGAGACCGAATACCTTGTTGGAAAGTTTCTCAAATTCTGCTTGGTGTTCAGAAACTGAAGAGTGCTGAAACAATTTGTATAGTGCTGCTTCGTGATTGATGAAAGATGAAGGACCAAATCGAAGCTCTAGTGTTCTGCAGAATTCCACCCAGGTTGTTAGTTGTTGATTTTGATGCATCCAATTAAACCAGCTAAGAGCTTCTCCTCTGAAGAAGAATGAAGCCAGATGAATCTTATGAATTTCCATGGTGTTGTGCAAAAAGAAGTAACGTTCTGTTTGAATAATCCAATCAGATGGGTTCGTTCCATCAAATGTTGCAATTTCCAATCTCAGGGGTCGGATTTCAAACGGTGGTCTACTGGGTGGTACTGTAAATTGCGGAGGAAGTGCAGATGATGATGGAATCGAGAAAGGTGATTGGAATAAGGGTGATTGAAACGGTGGAGGCTGTTGGAAGGTATTCTGATTGATATTTGGTGGTGTAGGTGGAGGTTGTTGCATTTCTGGAGCTTTTTGCATTCTTGCCATGTGAATAAGAAGTTCATTCACAGAACTTGTGAGATTTGTGAGCTGAGAGTTTGTGTTTTGAGTAACTCCTAATAACTCTGTAATTGAAGCATCGTGGCTAGCAATTGTTGTTTGGAGTTGATTTGTTAATGTGTTTAGAGAATTGATGTTATCCTCTGTGGATGGTGGTTGATTATGCATGATTGAAGAAGGTAAATTGATGGAATGAAGAACAATGAAAGCACCAATGATAGGTTACCCTTTTCGAGCAAGGTGTGCTCCAAACAAGAAGGCAGAGATAAAAGGAAAATTCATAAAAAAATACTCATTCCATAACCATAATGTTTACAAAGAAAGGCTATATGTAGCCTGTGGACAATTCCACTTTGGGTAAATTAACTAAACGATAAAAGACAAAAAGAAACATTCTCACTCCCACATAATATCCCAACAGAATCATGTGGTGAAATCTGCCAGGTGGCCTGGCCGTTTGGTGGTCCTCTTCCCCTTGGTGAGTGCTATGGCCATGTTGTTATCATTTACCACCCAAACCGGTTTTTGAATCCGGTTGAATCAAGTTTTCCCCAAACTGGCTTGCCCAAGGATTCTCAAACCGGTTCCAATCTCGAAGTTTGAAACCAATTTAATCCGGTATGCTTAAATGTAGTTGCGGACACAAACCAAACAAATAAAATAGTTATGTTTTTAGCCCTTAACTTCTTACGCTTATTTTGAAGGATTCTAGAATGTGGCCCATAAGATTGAGCCCATGTTATTACCGGCCTTCTAAATACAGTAGTGCTCACACTCTCCTGCAGCAGATCTTGAATCCCTCCTTCGTTCATCCTCAAAATCACCATTGTTCAAACTTATCTGCTGGATCGCTAATTGGATACTCTAAACCCCACTTTCCTTCGGTTGTCGTCTGATTTCTGGTACGTCTTTCTTTGAATTCTAATCTCGTTTATTCTGATTCCAACGAACACAGTCACAGATTATTCGTCAATTAACCTCGCCGTCACCATAATCGCCTAAAATTCATTCTCATGGGAACTCATCACACATCTCATATCATAGTTCTGTTTAAAAAAAGTCACTTAAAAGTTCGTTTTGTTTTTGCTTTTGTTTAATGCCTGCCAACTGTTCGACGATTTGCTATTAAATTTTTTGCTTTTGGGGGTAGCAAATTACTCCAAATCAAGAATCTGGTAGCAGTTAATCCCTAAAATTTTGTGTGTTATTTCGTTTTCCGCTGCTGTACCTTTCAACTTTGTTTCTTCTTCTTTTTTTTGCTTTTGTCACAATGCCTGCCAACTGTTCGACAAATGTAGATGAAAAAATTTCTTTTATGGTTTTGTTGTAAGCTCTAGGAGGTTTATAAATGTCTCAATTCCTGAACAATTCACACCTAGGGGTATAATAGAACTCGTGAGAGGCGACTTGAAAAATACTCAGAATGGAGTGGTTGTGAAGCGAGTCAAGCTCGAGTTCGAAAATACACAGCTCATTAGGCTCGCGAGCCTTATTGAGTTTTTAGTAAATTGCCATTTTGCCCTTTTTCATATACACAATTACCCATATACATTTATTATTTATATATAAAGAAAAAGAAAAATTCAATTTCTCTTTTTTTCTCCTGGTTCCAGTGGTGACGAATACCCTACCCCTAATCGTTTTTCCGAATGTAGCATAAATCTCTTTCGATAAGTTGTTAATAGTTTTGGGTTGTAACCTGAATTGTATCCATCTCAAATACCCATTTTCTCAAATGAATGTTGGACTGCTTCCTTGCCACACACGTGTCTTTCTTCCTGTAACATTAGAGGAGGCAGGCAACAAGTCAAATTTAAAAATCAAAATTCTAAGCATTTCAATTTGTACTTATTTAATTTTACTGTAATTTTTTTTAACTGCTGTTGTTATTGCTGTCTAAATTCAAGTCACATGTGAAATTGTAATTTTATCTATTGTTGTTGTTAAACTGATTGTTGCTGTCACCTGTGATATTGTTCAATGTTAAATGGCACTTTTAAGCAAGATCAACTGATTATTGTTATTGCTGTTACATGATCTCATAACTGTACAACGTAATTTCAACAGTTGTTATTGCTATTAAAGTGCACTTTTAGAAAAATCAAAAAATTTCTTTTGTTGTTTTTCATGTAGCATTTTGGTTCAATCATGTTTCTGACAAGAGTTTTTGGAAGAAGACTGTTTTCAACAGTAAGACAAGAAACTTCTGCTGCTGGTGCTGCAATTAGAACTGCACATAATCCCCTTGAGGAGTTTTTTGAGTTGGATAGAAAACCTGAAGATGAAAAACCTGTTGTTTACGGTAAATGCTTTTATTAAACTTTAACGAAGTATATGTTTTTTTTTAATTTTTTATATCGAGACATTAATAATAATTATTTATTTTAATCAGGACGTAGTTGGAAGGCGTCAGAACTACGTCTCAAATCATGGGACGATCTACAGAAATTATGGTATGTTTTATTGAAGGAAAAAAACATGTTGATGAGTCAGCGACAGATGCTTCATGCTCAAAACTTGCGGTTTCCTAATCCTGAACGGCTTCCTAAGGTTTGTTTAAATCATCTATTAAAAAAATGAAATTATAATATAATTAAATGGGATATTAATCATATTATGCAGGTTAGGAAATCAATGTGTAGAATCAAGCATGTACTGACTGAGAGAGCAATTGATGATCCAGATCCTCGAAGAACTGCTGAAATGAAGCGAATGATAAATGCTCTTTAATTATCATTTCTTAATTAATATTTTGTAGCAATAAACTTTAGTGGTGATATTTTGATTTATGTAGTTTGTGAAATGGGAACCTTTTAATTTTCATTTTCTATGCATCAGTGAAAACTTAGTCCGCATTTTTTGCATAAAGATTTTGCTACAAACAAAAAGGTTTAAGAATAGGTATGAATAAACCATAAATAAAAATTAAATATTTGTGGAATTCAAATAAACATATGTGTGTGTTTATGATAGTGGTTTACATTGGCAAAGAGGTATGGTTCAAGAACACCTTGAACATTACCCAGAAAACTTGAATGCAGCAAGAACATAAAATACATTTTAATACGCTTGCAAACCTTTGAAGCAAGGTAGATATAAATAAAATGAAGTTAACTTCAAAAGAAATTAATTACGAAGTGTATAATTAACATTACAGATAATAAAGTTTTTTTTATTGAGTTCTGAAAATGCCACGTGAGGACAAAAGTAGCAATTGAAGGTTTTCAGGCCATATATTACTTTGATGCGGAAAATGCACAAAATGGGTAATATATTTCGATTGAAAATTCAAGGTATTTACTTTTATTTTTATCACTAAAAGATAACTAATTTTTATTAAAAGTTTATAAGAATGTCATTTACTCATTTTTGTTTTAATCGGTAAAGGGTAACCAACTTTCATATATGATTAAAAAAGAGAATATTTAACTTGTGACTTGTGAGTAAGAATTTTATTGATTATAGCACATATTTGTCAAATAATGCATCACTGGATTACTTGTCTAAGTGTGAAGCTAAAGTGGTCGCGGTGAAAATCACTCAGATGAAGATTTGTCAATAATGAATGGGAATAAAGATACGCTAAAGGTTAAATCTTCAAATTAATATGTCAGTTATTTATATTTTTAAAATTATTTATTTATTTATTTGAGTCGTTTTACTATTATAATTGAGAAACATCCCATGTATGATCCATCAACCTAGGGTTGTAAACGAACCGAAAGGTCAACGAATTGTTCGTGAACCTTTCAGCATGAGTTTCGTTATGGTTGTTTGTTTTGCTAAACGATCGAACATGAATAAGATTTTGTGTTCGTTTAGTAAAACGAACGGGCATGAACTAATACCTCATTTACAGGCCTACATCAGCTCATTGGAAGTTTTGTTCGTGTTCGTTCGGTTTGTTTACATGCCTACATCAACCCATTGGAGATTAAAGAAGTCAGTCAAAGGTGAAGCATACAAATTATTTTGAAAGCTATATACACTTTAATGATAAAAATAAAAGTAGAAATAGTTAAACACCCTAGTAGATACCTTTATTATAAAAATTTATAAGAGTTACCCTTTGGTAATTAAGGTAAAAGTAAATATCCTTTTTAAAATCCTTTATAAGAGTTAGTTACTTTTTAATAATCAAAACAAGAGGGATATATCCTTAAATGAGTTTTCATTTAAAATATGTTACCCTTTTATATGCATTTTTCCCATCGATCAATTTCACATAATTTGTTACTCCAATTGAAGGAAAAAAGTAATGTATTACCCAAATTAATACATACCTGAAAATGCAATTTTCTCTAAATTATAATTTGGTTTAAATTCTTAGACTGGCCATTTGAAAGCAACCTTATGTGGACTTTAATACTAAACCTTTGACGGAAATTACCCTTACAATACGACGGCGTTCCGTTCCAATCAAAACCTTCCCCGCCTTTGGGGCATCAGCAATTTATTCATCCACCATTCGCCGTCGTTTCCATTCATTTCATACCAATTCACAAGATTTTCATTCAGTAACCCTCAAATAAATTCATCACAAATCACAATATCAACCCTAAGATGGTAGATACCAAGCGGAAACGAGGCCGTAAACCTAAATCTCAAGTACCCGAAACCCTAGATCTCTCTTCCCCCGCCGGCGACGACGTAGATCTCACCGTCAACAATGACACTACGAAATCCGATCATCACCACCACCTGCGCCGCCGCCGTAAAACATCTGCTCACGCCGTGGAAAACTCCGAAAACACCCTAGCTTCCGCTTCTCCGTCTAGGTGTATCGAGTCCAATGGAAACGGTACGGCGAATGGTTTGGTGATTGAGAGTGTTACGGCGATGGCGAGGGTGGTGCCGGCGATGGACGCCGTCGTGAAGGTGTTCTGCACGCATACCGAACCCAATTTCTCTCTACCGTGGCAGAGAAAGAGGCAATTTAGCTCTAGCAGCAGTGGATTTGTGATCAGTGGGAGAAGAGTTTTGACAAATGCACACTCTGTTGAACACTACACTCAAGTTAAACTCAAAAAACGTGGCTCAGATACCAAATATGTAGCCACAGTTCTTGCAATCGGAACTGAATGCGATATTGGTAATTACTTTTGAGCTATTAATAATAATATTATTGACTTATGGTAATGTGCATTGAGTAATTACTTAATTTAGTCATGAAATTGATGAAATTATACATGTAATGATGCAGCTTTGTTAGCAGTTGACGATGATGAATTTTGGCAGGATGTATCACCTGTTGAGTTTGGTGAATTACCTGCACTTCAAGATGCAGTTACAGTTGTTGGTTATCCAATTGGTGGAGATACAATTTCTGTTACTAGTGGTGTTGTTTCACGTATAGAGATATTATCCTACGTTCATGGATCAACTGAGCTTTTGGGATTGCAGGTTAACCCTTAATCAAATTCCTTAAACCGTGGTTAGGTTAATTACTAACAGTAACATGAATTTATTTGAATTTGATGCAATGCAGATAGATGCTGCAATTAATTCAGGGAATTCTGGTGGACCTGCTTTCAATGATAAGGGGAATTGTGTTGGTATTGCATTTCAGTCTCTCAAACATGATGATGCTGAAAATATTGGATATGTTATACCGACACCTGTCATAATGCACTTTATCCAAGATTATGAGAAAAACGGATCATATACTGGTACTTTTTTGTATAATTTTTTACAAAGTTTGTATCTTTTTGTAAAATTTTGATTGATTTGATTCTAGGGTTTCCTATTCTTGGAGTTGAGTGGCAGAAAATGGAAAACCCTGATTTGAGAAAATCAATGGGGATGAAAGATAACCAAAAAGGTGTCAGAATTAGGCGAATTGACCCAACTGCCCCTGAACATAAAGTTTTAAAACCATCTGATATTATTTTAAGCTTTGATGGAGTTGATATTGCTAATGATGGAACAGTTCCTTTTAGGCATGGAGAACGAATAGGGTTTAGTTATTTGGTATCCCATAAATACACTGGAGATACAGCTCAAATCAAAGTTCTTCGTGATTCCAAAACCCTAAAATTCAACATCAAATTTGAATCTCAATCTCATAAAAAATTGATTCCTGCACATAATAAGGGCAGACCACCGTCATATTACATCATTGCAGGGTTGGTTTTTACAGCTGTTTCTGTTCCTTATCTCAAGTCTGAGGTGAACTGCACGTTTTACTTAATTACCCTTGTGGATTTAATCGTTTATTTATGTCATGGAAATTAATTAATTTTTCTTTTCAGTATGGAAAAGATTATGGGTATGATGCTCCGGTTAAGCTATTGGATAAACTTCTTCATGAATTGCCAAAATCACCAGATGAGCAGATTGTTGTTGTCTCGCAGGTTTTTAAATTTTTAACTGTTTTTTTAGAGTAAATTACATAAATTGTCCTTGTGGTCTTCTGAGTTCTACGATTTCATCCTTAAACTTATTTTTTTTGTGATTTTTGTCCTTGTGGTTCTTCAATTTCATTGTTTTCGTCCATTTTGACATAAAATGACCAAAATACCCTCACAAATATTTTTTTGAGCTTTTAATCATTTCAAAATTATTTTTCTTTTATCAAGAAAAAGAATAAAAATAAAAATGATTTAAAAATTCAAAAATATATTTGTAACATTATTTTGGTATTTTTATGTCAAAATGGACGAAAACAATGAAATTTGAGAACCACATGGACAAAATTCACGAAAAAAAAGTTTATGGATAAAATTGTAGAATTCGGAATAAAAAAAAAGACTGTTTTTAGGGCTTTTTTTATGTGAATTGAAAATTGTAAACTTATAATTGAAGGTACTTGTGGCTGATATCAACATAGGATATGAGGAGATTGTCAACACTCAGGTATTATAGGATTTATAGCAATGTGATTGTAACTAACACTCTATCTAATTATGGTAATTACTACTATTTAATGCAAGTAATTATTCTTCATTTCTTCTTATCATTTTTTTAATGAAGCTTATAGATTTTGAATATATCTATATTCTGAGACTTAATATTGGTGTATATTCTATAAGTTTTCTTAATTTAAATTGGTTTTTAGGTTGTTGCTTTCAATGGTCAACAAGTGAAGAATCTGAAAAGCTTGGCCAACATGGTAGAAACCTGCACTGATGAATATTTAAAATTCGAATTAGAATATCAGCAGGTCTGCTTCCATTTTCTCTCTTCTTTACATTTTTATAAATAATAACATTATTTATTTGCTATAAATAATATTAGAAGGTATTTTTGACCCGTTTACATATAAATGGGCCCAAATGGGTTATGCTTTTTTTTAACATGTAAAAAAGAGAAGCTTAAAAGGTACGGATTAAACAGGCTGAAAGTTGCACAAATTTTACTCATAATATATATTTTTAATACACTAATTTTAATAAAAAAAGGCAAAAAATTTAACCCAACCTGCATAAAATAGTTGTCTGTTTTGACCAGAATCAATTTTGACATGTTACCCAACCCTCAAGAAAAAGTTTGAAGGATAGAAAACATGTTCAATTTGGACCTTTTAGTTTTATAACTATATTTCTTTGCAAAATTGACTTTTATATTTTTCAACTGCTTTTCAACATTTGAACATGTAATTCCATAAAATTTGTTTTGAAATTTAACTATGAATGATGAACAGATATTGGTACTTGAAACCAAAACTGCAAAAGCAGCAACAGTTGACATTCTCTCAACTCATTGCATACCTTCTGCCATGTCAGACGATCTCAAGACATAAATATATAAACACACAGAATTAGTTTGACCATAATATTCTGGTCAATGAAAGTTATGGGCTTTTGAGGGATATATATGGTTAGGAATTTGATTCAGTATTATTTGGTCCCATTTGAATTGTTTTGCTTCATAGTGTTGATATAATGATATTATTTGTATGATCAATCATGAATCATAAATCATATACTACTATTTCTTGTGTTGTGTATGCCTAAATACTTCCTACGATTCAAAATAAGTGCAACATTTGCATTTTCACGGATTTTGAAGTAAAATAGTTTAATGGAGATTATGATAAATTAAAGGGATAATTAGTGAAAAGGGTCCCACCATAATTTTTGTCTTTATTGAAGAAAGAGAAATTAATGATGTTTAATAAAGTTAAGTAGGGATAAAATAGTAATTTTATAGATAAAAATATGCAAAATAAGGAAAGTGTTGCACTTATTTTGAATCACCTCTTTTTGGAAAGTATTGCACTTATTTTGAATCGGAGGAAGTATATATTATTGCATGTGAGCTATTATAAAAGGATGATTCAGAACAGTCAGTTTTTTGCTTTAAAATGGAAACTGGTTAAACCTGGATTTTAAATAATTATAGTTTTTACATCCGATTATAAATAAAGGTTTACCTAATCATGCAATTAAGGATGTTTCGGTTTCTATTTTCCCCTATAGGCTACATGTGAAATCATTCGATGGTTTTTTATGGTAAAGGTTTAGTATTTCTATCATTTTTTCGCATTTATATACATTTTGTTGGTGATTTGTGTCGCTAATATGATTTAAGCTGAGATAAATTGAACAAGTAATCGGTTTTAATGAAGATTTTGTTGGGGTAAATTTGTTGACCAAAGTAGTTTTAATGAGCATTGAACAAGTAATGGTAGTTTTTGGTGGTTTTGTAGCTCGGAGTTAATTCCTCCTTTTGGTCACTGGAATTGGTACACAAAACATAGCATTTAAAAGTCTCTTAAAAAAATCTCTAATTTCATTTGATTAATAATAATCTATTGTACAACAAAATACCTTAATCCGAAAGCATTATACGACTTCAAATAATCCAGTCATTGAAATTCGTAAAATTTAACATATTATGTAGATTTTTTTTCTGAACGGCGGTATTTATATTAAAAGCTAGCAAATGCTAGACAAAATAATACAAACTAATGAAATTATCTATAGGATTGTTTAACCAATCTAACCAATTGAATCATAATTTAGGATTTCGATAAGAAATCCACATATAGGATTTAAATACAATAGAATTCCAAAGAATCATTTTCTTAGGTTTAGGATTAGAAAAAATCAAAGCATTACAGAAAACACATTATGTAGAATTGATGCATTATAAATGACACATGTGACATCACCCGGTACGACTGACTGGTTGAACTGAAAATAGACCCTATGCTGGTTTGATGAGAAAACAGAGTCAAAACACATCAACTTTTAATCTTCAACATTTCTACAATATGAATAATACTATAAATAATATGAATAGATCCATTCTAAAGGATTCCATTTTTTTGAAAAAAAAAAAAAACTTTCTGTGACAGATTATAAGCGAATTGTAGCATGTTTGACTAGTTTTTTTTTTAAGACAAACTCTTGTTTTATTTTACTCGCTTGACACATGCAAATAATAAAAAAGTAAAACAAACCGACACATACATAAGTGAACGGATCGACACTATCCAACAATTGTATGATTGGATCACTAGCTTGGGTGCGCATTGAGGGATATCCAACATGCCAAAAAAGGGAAAGCTGCAAAACAGACCCACCCATAAACTTTTGTCCACCACTCAACCAACTTCTACGTTCCATATATAGAAACACTGTAATAGTTATAGTTCATCTGCCGTTAGTTATTCGGTACTTGAAACCATGGCTAGAATCCTCACCCAAAACCACCAAGAAAATGGGCTCAACCCGAGATCACAATCAGCCCGTTTCTTCTTTGGGTTATAGTTTCTATAGCCGCCATCTTTTTCATATCCACAATTCTTCATATTGTACTCAAATTCTTCACAAAGCCACAAACTTGCCCATCAATCTCTCGATCCAATCATTACACCGAGCTCAACCGCCCCCATTCTCTTGGAAGACAACTCCAACAACTTTTTCGTCTTCAAGATTCCGGTTTGGACCTGTCGGTCATCGTAAACCTGCCCGTTTTCGACTACAAACATGTTAACGGGCTAAACAGCCCGTTTGATTGTGCGGTGTGCTTGTGTGAGTTCTCACCTCATGACAAACTTAGATTGATTCCCCATTGTAGTCATGCTTTTCACACTTATTGTATAGACACATGGCTTTTATCAAACTCCACTTGCCCTCTTTGCCGGGCCAATCTTAGCACTGGAAACTCGTTACCTACTCGTAACGGGCCTAATGGGCCAATGGAAAACTTTCTTGATGTGTCGACTGATTGTGTTGAACGGGTGCTTTCTGTGAGGCTAGGAAAGATTAAGAGTGTTAATGATGGAATTAGATCAAAAGGAGAGGAGATTAGTAGGTGTAATTTGGATGCAAGAAGGTGTTTTTCAATGGGTTCATTTCAATATGTGGTTAGCAATACAGATTTACAAGTGGCAATGTCTAATATCAAAGACAGTAATACGGATGAAAGGAAAATTAAATATGAGAGTTTTTCTGTTTCTAAGGTTTGGATGTGGTCCAAGAAAGACAAATTTTCTGTTTCTTCATTTGAAAATGAAGTTGTATTTCCAAAAATTACTACAAACGAATAATTTGTTAATACGAGGAGCATGTATACGCGCTTCTTTACCGATTTGAAAAGATATACATCCTATTATTATAAACTAATATATTTATATTACTGTATTTTATTTAAAAACTATTTATAAAAAATAATAATTTATGAATAGTTGATTTCATTTACTTGAATTCTATATTGTGGATTTTGTTTATTTTAATCAATGCCAGGATGTTTGGTAACACCATAAACTCATATTTTCTGATGATGTTTTTAAGAGGTACAGGAGGTGAAGCTTTACAAAGTCTACACTCTACACCTTAAAGGAAGTCCATTTTTATACATATTATATACTCCCTCCGTCCCACAAAAAAGTTCCCATTTCCTTTGGGCACAAGTATTTAGGAGATAGTTGATAGTGGGGTCTTTGGTACTATTTTTGATTAAAATATAAGGTTAATTGGAGAGAGAAAGTGTTTTTAAGAGATAGTTGGTGGTGGGGCCCATAATAATAATTATTTAATAGAAATGAGAACTTTTTTGTGGGACAAAATTTATGATAGAAATGAGAACTTTTTTGTGGGACGGAGGGAGTATAATCCTATATATTTTTAAGTCCACTTAATAATCTACTATAAAAATATTAGAAAGCCCAATTTGTTATAGACATCTTGTATTTAGGGGGGCTACATTTATCTATTCGCACATGATCTTCAGAATCTACGGGACGTCCATGTATTTTCCTACTAGTAACTTTGAAATTTGGCTTGTTAAAAACTCGATAAGAACCTGAATTAAACGAGTTTAAGCTTAGTTTGGAGCTCTTTTATGAAATGAGCTCGATCCTAAATTTCAGACACAACTCATTTAGACTCATGAGTTATTTGTATTTGAACTGTTTCAAATTTCGCCTTTTTCAAGTACAACCTCATTTGAGTGGTGGGTTAATTAAGTTTGATTGAATATAAGCTATTTCAAAACGGATTAGAAAATTAAACACCTTGGGGATGCTTTAATAATAGATTAACAGATTCAATTTATGCACTTGAATATATGATTAAATTACATACGGAGTAATTGAATAGTTATGAAGTAACATTCAAAACTTCTCATTTGTCCGTGTTGTGAAGACGTGGAAAGAATCGACAATAATCAAAGTTTCCAAGTGTCAAATGACGAGTTTAATAATATAGTTTTACTAATCCTTAAACGACACCTTACCTTACATTATTAAATTAATTATTAATCAATTATTTAAAAATGAGAGTACACGTAAATGGAGTCGACTTGTACACATTCAATATGCCTATTTCCTCACGATTGCTTGGAGCTTGTGTCTCACTTTCCCCATTCCATAAGCAACATGTCACTATCCCTTCTTCCACGTGTCCATTTAAAAGTCGGCATATCCGACCCCACAAAATATAGATATCTTCCTTATCTCGTACTTGCTCAGTTAAAAAGAAAATAGTGTTATTAAAATAGAGTTGATTTTTATAGAATAATTTTTAACTACATATCAATTTTATACTATCTCCGTATCAAAATAAGTGATACACTTAAGGATTCATAGTTTTTGAGGCAAAAGATTAAAAATGTGTGTTAAGATTGATTAAAGTGGATAGTTAGTGGAAAATGAGACCCACTCATTGTGAAAAAAGTGATATTAATAATGTTTAAAAGTAAAAATAAAGGTAAAAATGTAATTTCACTTTATTAAAGTAGATATTTAGTGGAGTGTGGGTCCCATTTATTTACCACTTTTAGAAGTGTATCACTTATTTTGTTACACCCTTAAATGGAAAGTGTATCACCTATTTTGATATATAGTTATTATTAAAGATAATTATGCATTTAATGAAAAATGTGAAATATAAAATATAGTAATATAAAAAAATAATATGATTATTCTTTATATACATAAAAATTACTCTATAAAAGTCACCTTGTTTTTGACTAAAAATAGCTTTGACTTGTGAGAATTGTCAACTATTTGTTGACTAACTTTACCATCATGTAAAAGTTCTAAAATAGAACATACAAATAAACCTAAACAGAGGTTATAGCGTGTGAATATATTTTTGTGAATTGTGATATAAAAACCACTTTCAATTTGTTATAAACTTATAGCATTAAGAGCGAAATAACATGAGATGTGTTTCATGCATAAAACAAATTTATACTTTTTATATATTGAGGAATAATTTTTAAAAATGTAAGTGTTGGTTATTAATTGATATATACGTTCTATATTTTTTTTTAATATCTTAATGATTCTTGTTACGCGCTTTAGCTTGTTATCTTAATGATAGATTCTTAATACATTATTAGCATCGAAAATATAAAAATGAAATGATATTGGTATTTATTATTTGTGTGAATGTATCTACTTATATATTTATTTATTTAATAGAAAAAAATATCAAAATTAAAAAATAATATAAGAATAATGAATTATACATATCACTTATTATATAAATGAATACATAAATAAGTATAAATACTATTTTTTAAAACAAAGATTGATTTTGGGCATTTTATTGGTGATGCCATAGTACATGTGAGAGAGTTCATTGTATCTAATCCTATAAGCTCAAAAAAGAAAACTCTCCAACTGAAAATCTAAACCATCCATATGAATTTCCCGCGTGACCCAAACACGTGTCACCCGTTGGAACGCCAATTGATTTTTCTCAAGTCCACGCAGCATATCTCTAAACGCGCATCGATTAGCGCCACGTGTGCTCAAAAGATCACGATCCTTCTACAAAAGCCCTCAACTGAAACAACAAATAACAGATGAAAATTTCTACCAGTTTTGGTCCATATCCAATGCTCAAAAGATTTGATCAGAATACTCGCCGGATTCTCAAGTTTCCGGCGGTTTTACCATGTCAAGATGTTAACCCTGCGACGCTTCTTCGCTCGTTAATCACTCTCTCGCACTCCATCACGAATTACCAGTCCAAATTCTTCGCCACGCAACGACGGAATTCACGTGAATCAATTCGACAGATCGCGATTCTCTCCATGTTCTTTGCAGAAATCATGGAGCAAGACATCTCCGGTTTACCGGATTCCGCCGTGCTCTGTTTCTCCGAACTTCATCATACGTTCCAGAAGATTCAGTTTCTGCTTGAAGATTGCACACGTAGTGGAGCTAGGGTTTTGCTTTTGATGAAGTCGCACTACGTAGCGACGCAATTTCTGACGTTAGTACGAGCGATTTCTACGGCGCTTGATATTCTTCCTTTAAATTTGATTAGAGTATCGCGTGAAATTAAGGAATTGGTGGAGATGGTTGCGAAGCAAGCACGGAAAGCGACAATGGAGGTTGATCCTGACGATGATCACGCGATGAAACGAGTCATGCTGATTTTAAACCAATTTGAAAACAGGTTCGAGCCTGATTCGATTATGATTAAACGAGTACTTTATTATCTCGGAATTAATAGCTGGAGTGAGTGTCATAATGAAATTAGGTTTTTAGATGAAGAAATTTGTTCCGAATCATTATCAAATAATGAAAGAGATTTACATTTACAAAGCACTTTAGCTGGATTCATGAGGTACTGTAGAGGAGTTTTATTCGAAAACTCTGTTCTTCAAATTAACGATGACCAATCCGCCGGAAGGCCTAATTTGGAAATCCTCAGTTGCTTAAATCCCGAGGATTTCCGGTGTCCGATTTCATTAGAACTGATGACTGATCCGGTGACGGTTTCCACCGGTCAAACATACGACCGTGTCTCAATTCAGAAATGGCTGAAATCCGGTAACCTAATTTGCCCTAAAACAGGCGAAAAATTAGCAACAACAGAACTCGTCCCCAATTTAAACCTCCGGAAAGTTATCCAGCAATACTGCATCGATCACGGAGTTCCAATTTCAAAATTTCAGAAACAGAGTCGCGATATTTCTTCAACGATTCTTCCCGGTAGTCCAGCATCTGCTGAATCAATCAAATTCCTGAGCGAATATTTGGTCAGAAGATTACGTTACGGAACAGAAAAACAAAAAAGCAGAGCAGCTTTCGAAATCAGATTACTTGCAAAATCAAACATTTACAACCGATTCTGTTTAATCGAATCCGGAGCAATACCACCATTGTTAACCCTACTACAGTCACCCGATTCAACAACTCAAGAAAACGCGATTGCAGGTTTACTCAAGCTCTCAAAACATCCAAATGGGAAAAAAGTAATCATCAGTAACAGAGGATTAAATTCCATTGTTGAAGTTCTAAAAAACGGGTCAAAACAAGAATCAAAACAAATAGCATCCGCAACAATCTTCTACTTATCATCTGTTCAATCGAATCAGAAGCTAATCGGTGAGATTCCAGAAGCAATTCCCGCTTTAATCGAACAAATTAAGATCGGGACTTCTTGTGGTAAAAAGAATTCTTTAGCAGCTCTGTTTGGAATCCTAATCTACCCAAGAAACAACAAACCTGCACTCGAATCGGGTATCATTCCGTTACTATCAAATCTCATTTCAACTTCAGAAAAACCCGAAATTGTAACCGATTCATTAGCGGTTTTAGCCACATTAGCCGAAAGCTTTGACGGGTCTGACACAATCTTGAAATCATCATCTATACCACTACTAATCAAGACTCTACAAACATCACAGTCACGTGCTGCAAAAGAATATTGTGTTTCGATCTTGTTGGCTTTATGCAACAATTTTGGGACCGAAGTGGTTGCGGTTTTGGCGAATAATGCTAATTTGATCGGCTTTTTGTACACGTTATCGACAAATGGGAGCTCACAATCGGGCAAGAAAGCTCGATCATTGATTCGGATCATGCATCGGTTTCATGAGACGAGTAGTTCGGGGTTGGTGGCTAATTGGGATTCATCAAGAGTTGCTACCATTCATTCGTGTTAGGTTAGAGATTTGTTTTATGATTTTTTTCATTGAAGCTCATATTTTTTGATGGAGCTAAACTTTATAATTGATACACTTGTATAATATACGTATAGGGTTTTTAGTAGTTAAAATGATCATATACACTTCTTTTTTGTAAATAAATAACGAAAGATACAATAAGCAATTGAATTTGAGAGTGTACATGTTTGGTAGCGGAGGCGATTCTCGACATGACACGATCCCGATATGGAAATAACCGGTTTAAAGTTGAGCCAAAATGGGGTCTGGTTAAAAGAAAAGTCAGCCTGTATAACACGTTTATAAACCAGGCCGTGTTCAGGTTGACTTATTTATAGCATAGTTACCAGATTCGGGGTTCGCTCCGGTACGAAATCGAGAAACGGGTACGCGATTCGCAAGGGTTGCACGTTTCCGATTCGGTGGGGTAGGTTCATTTCGGTACGATCCGATACGATCCGGTACAACCGGGTACGATGTACTAGAAATAGAAACCATAATATACATAATATCCATTATTTCTTTATCTAGAATTCAATTTCATTAACCAAAAAGTAACACTTGAAAAGAATACTTGGCTTTTTAAATTAAAAAAATTATTTGGAGGCATGAAAAACACATTTAATAAACTAAAAGGACTAAAAATGTAATTTATTTTCAATTATACATCTCTTTTCAATGCACGCTCGCTCTTTCTTCCGAATCGTCGGCTTGGAAATCAACATGTACGCACCATTGTTGGCCTTGGAAATCGACGGGTATGCAAAATCGTCGGCTTTAATTCGTGATTCTGGGTTTGATTCGACGATTGCAGTCCACAGAATCGCAAGTCTCACTTCGTTTGCACTTCTATTTCATCGATTAGGGTTCGACGCATAATCAATTCGGGTACGCATCTTTTTCGAATCGAACACCGAATCCTTGTATGTGCGGTTCGCTTTCGTACCCCGATTGGGTACGAAACGAACGGAAACAGATTCATGAGTTTTTTAGCGAATCTGGTAACTATGATTTATAGTTATATGGGTTCAGACTCATATACACCAGACCTGCTAATTAATTCGACTCATCAATCTACAAAGTTATATAAGTCAAACAAGTCATGTTTAAGTTATCTTGGCTTAAATGTGTCCGGCTGTTTGACACGAAATTCTTATTGTAGTTTGACCCTATAAGTCTATAATAGTATGTGTAGAAACTAGAGTAAATATGAATTGATATACAAGTAACATATATATTCCTTCAAAAGCTTCGTATTTTTTATGGCTATTTTTCAGTTAGAGTGGTTTGATCTCATTAACATTTCTCTGTAGTGGGAACTTGTTTTTTATAATTTAAAATTCTTAGACTATCTGTCAAATTTATGAAGTTTTTTATTTTATTTTTTTAACTATGTGCTTATAGCTTTTCAAACCTAACTAACTAAATACGTGGGATGCTTTGGACGACAAACAACATATAGTTAATGGTTGATAACGACATGAAAGTTGGTCAAAATTAGGAAGGCTGATATGTTTAAAAATCACTTCTATTTTCTGATTTTTGACTTGTACAATTTTTCGTAATTACTAAAAAGACATCTAACATATGTTTAGTTCAAATGTAAACACTTCTATTATAAAAAAATATATTATGATAATTATAGGCTTACAGCTATTAAGTCTGTCAATAAAAGTGATAATTTATTTTAAAAACTATTAATTATTAATTAATTAAATATATATAAATTATTCTTTTTTTTATTTATGAAAATAGACTTTTAAATTTTGTGTATTTTAAGCGGCTACCCTAGTGGCTCATACCCAGAACTGCCCCTGGGTAAGATATACAACCGATTTAAGTTGTCTTAATTGTCAAGCCAACCTACACAACGTGCCACTATTCATGTTTGGTTACTTTGTTGACATATTTGATTGCAACTATTGATAATCGATCTGTTTGTACCTCCTCAAAGAATATGGATATTAATGATGATGCATACTTTCTAAGCATAAAGAATCACTTCTAAAATCTAAACCATAGAATTAAGTATAGAACCTCATGCATGAACCACTTTTTGTGCTCTAACATACCAAACGTGAAGTGCAAAACACAACCTTTTATTTTTCTTTAGGTCAATGTCTCAAGTTACACGACATCCATACATCATTTAAATAAATTTCTATCACTTGATCACTTTTAGTTTAAAGTGTTCATCATTAGTTGGTTTAAGTCTTTATTCCACGTTAGTGTTCTTAAGCCTTATTATGGGTTTAGTCCTTTCTATTGTTCTTACGAGTTATGAGCAATGATATAGAGACCTAACATTGAAATACAAGAAATACGTTACATATTATAGTGAATTTTGATGAAGGTTTTAACCATGTTAATTCATTCTATTTATACTTGATTTCAATATATAAGACTCTTCATGAAATGCATTACCAAATTTTTACATCCGAGCAGAGGGATTCATGTCTCTTTAACTCTAATGTACCTGTTTTAACCGGTATTTTTGTGACTAGACTTTTTCTCTAGTTATCCTAAGATGTTACTAGTGAGGCTTTAAATTCTATTCTCTTCATTTTTATTATTGGATAAATAACCTAAAGAAAGGGAGAAAAAACAGAAAAGAAAAAAAGAAAAACAAAAAGAAAGAATGTGTGTTTGTGGTGTGGGGGGGGGGGGGGGGGGGGGGGGTATGCATATGCAATGAAACATGTTTCAGGAGTTATTATGTAGAGTCTTACAAATCTCAAGGTCTGGTTGGGCAATTAGCAGAAATTTAATAGGCAAAACGTCGTCGTATGTATGGGCATTCCTACTTTTGCTTGTTGCTCACCCAATTGCTGATTCATCAAGAACGCTAATTTCATTCTTCGCAAGTCTTCCCCATTCGCAGCAACTGTAATTTCGTCTAAATCATCGTAAGTTACTGCTTCTAAAACTTTCAATTTATGCGATTTCTATCATTCACTGTAATAATTGATTAATGGTTTACTTAATGCTGCTCAACTTGAATTAGGGTTTGAAATTTTGGGGATGTTTCTGGTTAAATATCAATCTTTATATGCTGTTTTGCCATTATCATCAGGTGTTCCTAAGTGAAGCATACATGGCAACAACTGAGCAGCTGAAAGCACCACCGACTGAAGAAGCAAAGATTGATCTGTTCGAAGATGACGATGAGTTTGAAGAATTTGAAATCGATCAAGGTGATGCATCATCTTTAGCATCTATCTAGTTTTTCGGTTCGTTTTATCTAATTAAGTTGAAAGCATCAAACTTTGATGTTAAATTGCAGGAAATATATGTCTAATTCTAGAAATTATCTTAGTTATGAAATTAAGTGATAAGCACAAGCTAAAAAACAAATGGAATATCAGCCAAATTAACTAGCTCAAACAAAGAACAGATTTGCTTAGGTATTCTTGCAAGCAAAATCAATTAGGGAATAAGATTCTCTTATTTTATTACAAACAGTGACTTATAACTCGCTGAATTTGCTGACAACTGTAATCACAATAATAACATAATAATAAAATATAAAACTTAAATATTCTTAGGTTCTTAGCTAAACGATGTCCTAACTCGTTTGCTAGAAATAGTCTAATTGGCCACCATAATTGAGATAAACAGTTCATTAGAGGGATGAAATTAGGGTTTTTGAAAATCTGTGCTCTTTGTGTTAATGAAATTTGCTGGTGGTTAACGATAAGTTGATATGTGGTTTTCAAATAATAAGTGGTAATGATTTGTTTATTTTCATGAATTTGTTTATCTCTTCCATTTTCTTGGTCAATTTATATGTGATCACCTGAATCATGAATGTAAGCTTTCACGTGTTAATTTTTAGCTTATAATTTGTGTTAACTTTGCCTATTTACATCTTGTGTCACTTCATGCATATAAAACATAATATTGTTGAGTATATCCTAAGTTGCAATATAATTAATGATGTGACAAAAATGGGCAGAATGGGAAGTTAAGGAAGAAGGAAAGAAGTAACCCAAACCCCAACAATGGGAAGATGATTGGGATGATGATGATGTCAATGATGATTTCTCTTTGCAATTAAGAAGGGAGCTCCAAAACAACACCAACAAAAAGTGAGCAAATTTAGCATCGTTTTTCATATTTCAGAGATATTGCTTTCTTGCAAGTCAAACTCAAAAGTCAAATCTTTAATGTTGTGACCTAGACTTTGGGGTTCAATATTATGTGCTAAAGAAAATGAATGACTAATCATATCGATGATGTTTTTACTAGAATTATGCAACTTTATGGTAAATCAATGCTCATGGTGCTATAAAATAGTGTAAATATTTTATAGCACCACTTGTTTTGGACTTTTAAATTTCAAGATAGATTAGTGATTGATAATATCGGGTTAAAATGATCATGTTGACAAGACAACCCTTATTTGGAGGTGATTAATGTAGGATTAACTAACGTGTTTAGTAGGATGCTTGGCCTTTAGAGTCACCCCTAAAGCGTTTTTGGGGTTCGATTTCAGAAGTGTGATCATATCATTAGATGTGGTCATTGTTGGATTGAAGGGTTAAAACCCATGATGAAGATTCGTAACAACAATTTCAGTAAAACTATTCATGTTATTATAAGACCATGATGAATGTTATTATAAGACGAGTTTAACAAATTTGACCATTCGAGATCTTTCTTCTTTTTTTCTTTCAAAGTAGCTATTCATGTTACGAGGGATCTCTAGGTGATCGAACTTATGATTGTGTTGTACGCAACCTAACTGTTAACATGACGGTTTTCCAACCTTTCTCTGGCCTTTAAGAAGTTATTCAAAATCCCTTACCACAAGGTTATTACCAGATTGTTTGAGTTCAACGTTTTATAAGTTACGCAATCTTGATAAAGTATGAGAATTAGTTTCGACACCAAAACTTTTAATGCATATATACCACATAATGAAAATTTTATAGCTAATTGCATAAACATACTAAGACCGGT